>BQNB010074278.1:0-29739 GCA_026074375.1 Tanacetum coccineum | reverse complement strand
CCACTATACATAAACGAAAATATAATAGTGCCTTCTATAGTTTCTTAAGCACCAATAACAAACCCAAATAACTAACAAGAAAAAAATCATTTTAAAAAGCTTTTATATGTAGATGAACCTTTTCTACTTATGTAAAAATAAATTGAAACAAGAAGCAACAAATAATATAGTTAATCGAAAAGAAACTTACACGCATTGTTGTAACATCAATGCTAATAATTTTTAAAATAATTATGAATAAATGAGGAAACAACCTGCGTAGATAGAGAGTAAAATGGTGGTTCAAAACAAGAGAAAGAGAGATGTGGGAGTTAGATCAACATGTGACAGAGATAGGAATGAATGAAGACTCGGGAAGAAATTGATAGAGTGAGATCTGAGATTTGAGGGTGTAGATCTGGTGGAACCCAAAAGTAGACATTTGGGAGGCGGGATGTTATTGAAAATTTTGGTGAAAAAAGTAGGAGGGAAATTGGCGCTGTTTTGGGGGGAGTTGAAAAATATTAGGCTTTTGCAACCAAAGTAAAAGTGTAAAATGTATTTTATTATTTTTAGTTAAGTTAAGGGTGTGATCGGTTCGGTTATCGGGTTATTTGGTTAGTTCAGTTCAGTTAGTTCGGTTAAAAAATTGGTCAACCCGAAAACCAAACCGAACTGAACCGAAAACCGAATTTGAATTCGATTCGGTTCTCGGGTTGACCCGAATAACCCGGATTTCACTATTTGTTACACGAAAGGTTATACCTAAACCAACACGTACACTTGTGATACTCACAAAAATAGTTACGTTAATAAACAAACACATATAATATGAAACTACAAACACATATGAAGACATACTAATTAACGTAGGAATGTGTAAGTAGGCAGAAATGTAAAGACGATATTTTTTGTGGGAAATCTGTGGGTATTTACACACGTATTTCCTACGGATTTATCAACTTGGTAGGTAATCTGTGGGAAATTACCCACGACTTTCCCGCGGACATAATCGCTTTCTTTTACTTTTATGATATGGTTACACGTTCAGGCATATACACGTCCATATACTTACATACAAAACATCTATTCATACAATAAACGTCATAAACGGATATGCGGAACACACACGTGTAGATATTCATACATATGTAATGATTTGTTACACGAAAGGTTATACCTAGACCCACACGTACACTTGCGATACTCACATAAATAGTTACGTTAATAAATAAACACATATAATATGAAACTACAAACACATATGAAGACATACTAATTAACGCGGGAATGTGTAAGTAGGCAAAAACGTAAAGACGATATTTTTTTTGGGAAATCTGTGGGTATATACACACGCATTTCCCACGAATTTATCAACTTGGTAGGTAATCTGTAGAAAATTACCCACGACTTTCCTACGGACATAATCGTTTTCTTTTACTTTTATGATATGGTTAAACGTTCAGGCATATACACGTTCGTATACTTATATACAAAACATCTATTCATACAATGAATGTCATAAACGGATATGCGGAACACACACGTGTAGATATTCATACATATGTAATGATTTGTTACACGAAAGGTTATACCTAAACCAACACGTACACTTGCGATACTCACATAAATAGTTACGTTAATCAACAAACACATATAATATGAAACTACAAACACATATGAAGACATACTAATTAACGTGGGAGTGTGTAAGTAGGCAGAAACGTAAAGACGATATTTTTTGTGCGAAATCTGTGGGTGATTATCAACTTGGTAGGTAATTTGTGGAAAATTACCCACGACTTTCCCACGGACATAATCATTTTCTTTTACTTTTATGATATGGTTAAACGTTCAGGCATATACACGCTCGTATACTTACATACAAAACATCTATTCATACAATGAATGTCATAAACGGACATGCGGAACACACACGTGTAGATATTCATACATATGTAATGATTTGTTACACGAAAGGTTATACCTAAACCAACATGTACACTTGCGATACTCACATAAATAGTTACGTTAATAAACAAAAACATATAATATGAAACTACAAACACATATGAAGACATACTAATAACGTGGGAATTTGTAAGTAGGCAGAAACGTAAAGACGATATTGTTTGTGGGAAATCTGTGGGTATTTACACACGTATTTCCCACGGATTATCAACTTGGTAGGTAATCTGTGGGAAATTACCCACGACTTTCCCACAGACATAATCGTTTTCTTTTACTTTTATGATATGGTTACACGTTCAGGCATATACCGTGTGAAATCCGTGATTAATGTAGATAAAATTTGCCACGTAACTTTAGCCGTGGCAAATATGTGTGAAATTTGCCACAATTTTCCCACGGATGTCGAATCAATAAGAATAGTGTGAAAATTGTCGCAAATCTGTGGGAAATTTGCCACGGATTTCACACGAAAACTTGGTCAACAATTTAGTGTGTAAATAGTGGAAAATCCGTGAGAAATTTGCAACATATTTCCCACTGAAATTTTGTCAACAATTCGGTGTATAATTTGTGGGTATTCCGTGTGAAAATTCACACGAGATTTTATAGTAGTGATAGTTTTTCATATCAAAAGTAACAAAAGATAAAACAAAATATAAAACAAAATACCACATAAAAAGTTTATTTTTTTATTGCATCTATACTTCATAAAAGTTCTATATGCAAATGCTAGGTGAGACCAAATTGTACACTTTAAAACGATGTCAAAAATCATTCAAGGGTTAATAGGCAAATATGTGTGAAATTTGCCACAATTTTCCCACGGATGTCGAATCAATAAGAATAGTGTGAAAATTGTCGCAAATCTGTGGGAAATTTGCCACGGATTTCACACAAAAACATGGTTAACAATTTAGTGTGTAAATAGTGGAAAATCCGTGAGAAATTTGCGACATATTTCCCACTGAAATTTTGTCAACAATTCGGTGTGTAATTTGTGGGTATTCCGTGTGAAAATTCACACGAGATTTTTTCGGTGGGAAAAGTCCGTAGGTAAAAGCAGTTTTTATAGTAGTGATAGTTTTTCATATCAAAAAGTAACAAAAGAATTAACAAAATATAAAACAAAATACACATAAAAAGTTTATTTTTTAATTGCTTCTGGCTATCATATACTACATAAAAAAGATCTATAATGCAATGCTTGGTGAGACCAAATTTGTAACACCTTAAAAGATTATCAAGAATCATTCAAGGGTTAATATTTTTAAAACGAGTGATAAAGAACTTATGGTAAAGTAGAGTATAAATGCAAAATATATATAATATATATATATATATATATATATAAATATATATATAATTATAAATATAATATAAGATATATTTAACGTAAAGTGACGGACGTTCATCATGAATGACCTTGTTATCAAAGTATTTTCATCAGTATTATAATTATGCTAAAGATCAATGCATGTTAAACCAATGGAGATAAGTTTTTTTAGCACAATGTATCACCTGTAAACGTTATAACGTGTCCTCAAATTTAAATTTGCATTATAAATAACTTAATATTAAAAGAAAATTTGCAAAACCAACTAGTCTAGCTCAGTTGGCCATCAAGGATAACTTTGGGGAAGTATCATTGGAGAGTATTAAAAGCTTGTACATCAATATATTCAATTTAATTTAGTTGCCACCTGGCTTGGTATCTTATTCTATGCTTGTTAGTCGATGCATTCATAGATATCAGATGACTTCTCATGAAGCCCCTTTCATAAAATGAAATAAGAAAAAACCCCTTTATTTTATGGTTCTCTTATATTAGGATGGGTAACAAGCTAGGCCTAGAAAATCCTTGAGAATTAAATTCCTCAATACATTGATGAACTACCACAAAGCTATCTAAATAGTACACAGGAAAAAAACCTTTTTAGGTGGGGAGTCAATGAATTAATTATTATAGTCTTTTGACTTCGATTTAGAAGTCCATAATGTGTTGCAACAAGATACTTAGCAAATTATTTAGCTCCACGAGCATGAATAACCACTCATAAGCTGTAACACAACAATAATTACACATGACTCCACGAGGTCACACCTCGCGCCTTTGTGAGGCCTTAGGGGCGTCATGACATGCCTTTTAGAAACTTGCTGAATATTTATGGAAAATTTTTACCCTATGTTTCACCTATAGGAGGAAACTATCATGAAGAAACTTGAACTTGAGACCTCTCGCATAAAGAAAAGCCTCGTGACCAACTATGCTAGGTGTCATTAGCAATGGTTATTACAACGGTATATATCTAGGCATGGCAGGTTTAAACACCACTAATCTAGTAATCCAACACCATCAATCATTAGAAACTGAAGAAAATGTCATCACCAATCATTAGAAAGTGAAGAAAATGCAACGTGCAAAATGTCTTACTTTACTTTCACATATTTTTATAAAGTGAGGATGTCAAAGTTTATGGAGGGAAAATGAGGATGTCAAGGATGTCAATATGGAGGGAAAATGAGGATGTCAAAGTTTATGGAGGGAAAATGAGGATGTCAAAATTTATGGAGGGAAAATGAGGATGTCAAAGTTTATGGAGGGAAAATGAGGATGTCAAGGATGTCAATATGGAGGGAAAATGAGGATGTCAAGGATGTCAATATGGAGGGAAAATGAGGATGTCAAAGTTTGTGGAGGGAAAGTGATGATGTCAAATGTCCAGTAGATGCATACATATTTCATAATTCATGTCTCTTGGGCATTTTAATCTCTACATTAAAAAGTTAAAATGTTTGGAACATCATGGACTGATGGAGTTGTAATTGTTCAATATCTATATTTAGCATCGTCATAATGGGCCGGGGCGGGGGTGGGGGGGGGGGGGGGGGGGAGGGGGGGGGGGGGGGGGTGGTGGGGGTGGGGGGGGGGGGGGGGGGGGGGGTTGTGGGGGGTGTGGGGTGTGGGATGTGGGGTTGGTTGTTTATGTTGGTTGGTAGTTAATATTGATGGTTTTAATTTTTTAAATAAGGTTATATTCTTCTAATAGCAGACGATAGGTGAGTGAAAGTTCAGTGACACAGCTAAGCCTCACGCGTTAATTTTATCCTCCAATGGCCAAGCTGTCAAAACAATCACAGTAGTGTGAGCATGCTGCTATATGTAAAGAAGTGACAAGCACTCTAATGATTAGTACAGATAATATAGATAATAGAAATTTACACTCATCATTCCATTAAGTCATTTCCATTACGATTCGAGAGAACTACACGAGCTACATTTCTACATTGTAAAGCAAAACGATATATAAAATGATCGCACAACGCAGACTAAATTAGACTGTATATATATAGATATACGTTAAATAACTGCAACACATCATACAACAGACAACTATTATGCGAACATCACACAAGTCTCTCTGAAACTCCTATCCAAACTTTGTTTAATACAAACGTTAAGATATGAATGGTATAGTATGCTATGGAGGAAACAAAGATGTCCAAAGTGGTGGAGGGAAAGAGACGAATGTTAAAGTTGGAGAGGGAAACTAAGGCTCCAAATAGAAAATATATATCTAAAAACATATATATATTCAGTATTTCAGCCCTTTAAAAAGTATAAAGCAATTTGTATGTAGACTATCTTAAAAGAAAAATTCAAAAATTTCAATGTAAACACTAATTATCAAAAGATATTAAATAAATCTAAAAACAAAAATAAATAATTTTTTCATAATTATGAGAGTGTCATAAAAATATACATTAAGTTAGATCATAACTTTCATGATCACGAAAAAAATACATGCGAATAATTATATTGACGAGTAACATATTTGTCCACCCCATCCATAATGGTAATATTTACTTCTATATGTGATCCAAAGTGGATGATTATCTAAAGGAAAACATATCTCCGTAATCCAAACCTAATATAATGATCACCATTCACGTAGGCAATCACAATAATCTCATTTGAGTCTGATTGTGGTGGACTGGACCAAAGTGGAAAACTCGTAGCGCAACCTCCATCGTTGGATAGACTTACAACTAATTTGTTATACGCTGAAGCAATTACCAATACCAGTGTGGGGTTATTATCCATCCATTCTCCAGCCAACCTCACGCTACTGTATATTTGGTTATAACCTCTAGTTCCAAATATAGACCTATATTGATGTTGGCGAGACTCTAACTGGCGCACCAAATCCGAGCGAATTCTAGGCCAATGATCTTCAGGGAGACCAAGACCGAGAGCGACAGATCTAAACCCACAATTTCCATCTGGTTTGACATCTTGTAGACTTGAGATCGAGATATAAGGATGGAACAATCGAATTTTGTCCCAACGAAGTTCCTTTACTCCACTTATTTCGAAATAATGCAGCGTATACGTTTAGGCTCACAAATGAGATATGTCCTTGTGGTTCTTCATTAGGAGTCCTGGGAATTTAAATTTATGCGTTCGAACCTCTTTGAGATTTTGAAAATGAACTATGTCTTCTTGGTTGCATGTTCGGATCTATGTCGAAAGACTTGCATGAATAACTTTGCTTCTTTTCTTGTTGTTTGTTATTCGTGTAAGAACTATGTCTTTCTGGTTCGACGTTTAAATCAACCCCAAATAACCTCACTGGATAACTTTGCTTCTTTTCTTGTATGTATCTTAAAACACCTGAAAGGAAAGAAACATAAGTATCAATTAGGAGGAACAGATAAATTTCTTGGACTATATAAAAACTATTAAGAAAAAGACTAACGGGGGTGATGGTGACAAAAATGTTTGAAGTTTCTCGTAGTTTTAGCGTGTATGATATCCACGTTGGAGAATCTTATAGTAACTTCCACAATGATTCAAAAAGGTCCCAATCACGCTCTGACCTAATAGTTTGCCTGCAATTCTTAAGAATATTTTGACTAATGTGCCATCTACAAAGTAAATGATTGGCGTGCGGAAAAACTTTTCACATGCAATTCATGAGTGGCAACTCTCTAACTGTGACTATAACACATCGTGCATGCACGCATTTATGTCCCACTTTAGTTGTTCTACGTCCATAATAGTTATCCTCCTTTTTCGTCACTTATAAAAACAAACCTAATGCAAAATGTCCCTTTCTGGTTGAAGTTACACCAACAATTTGAACAAAAGGCATATTGTATACGTTCGTCTTGTATGTGGTATCTATAATCAACACGTGTGAGAATGCATGCCATATCTCATAAGATGTTGGATGGACAAAAAATAAAGCTTTCAACTGGTTTGTAATTGGGTGTGTATAAGTTTGATATACATAACGATTATCAACCAAAATGGACATAAGAACCTGCATTGGAGTTTTCCTGTCTCTCTCGACCTTGTGAATCTTTTTTTGTGCCTCATATATTGTCGGGAGTGTTGACAAGTTAGTCTCATCTTGATCCTTTAGCGTCGATAGAATTTCACGTGGTGGCACATTCTTCTACGTTAATTCTTCTACTAAACGAAATTCATCATCAGACAGCCGCCTTGCATATGCATGACCCTCTAGATGCTCTGTAGGGCGGTGGTTATGTTGATCGCATACCACTCCTGGTCGGTAAAAAATGGTTATGTCCATGTGGAATTTTGAGTTTCTTCAGTTCCATAACAAAATTGTTCGTCATCAAAAAATGACATCTTTTGTCAAAACAAAGTAATTACCTGCAATAATTATAAAAAAATACTTATTGCGTACAAATTAAAAGGGTACACCTTCGGTAATAATACATAATTTGCTTGAACCAATAGTTTTACTGATAGTAAATTAGTTGTGACTTAATTCTCCAAGTAATTGGGTGTGTATAAGTTTGATATACATAACGATTATCAACGAAAATGGACATAAGAACCTGCATTGGAGTTTTCATGTCTCTCTCGACCTCGCGAATCTTTTTTTGTGCCTCATATATTGTCGGGAGTGTGGACAAGTTAGTCTCATCTTGATCCTTTAGCGTCGATAGAATTTCACGTGGTGGCACATTCTTCCACGTTAATTCTTCTACTAAACAAAATTCATCATCAGACAGTCGCCTTACATATGCATGACCCTCTAGATGCTCTGTAGGGCGGTGGTTATGTTGATCGCATACCACTCCTGGTCGGTAAAAAATGGTTATGTCCATGTGGAATTTTGAGTTTCTTCAGTTCCATAACAAAATTGTTCGTCATCAAAAAATGACATCTTTTGTCAAAACAAAGTAATTACCTGCAATAATTATAAAAAAATACTTATTGCGTACAAATTAAAAGGGTACACCTTCGGTAATAATACATAATTTGCTTGAACCAATAGTTTTACTGATAGTAAATTAGTTGTGACTTAATTCTCCAAATCCTTTCTTAGTCGTAATTTTTTTCTAAAACTTAGATTAAAAGAGCCAGCATTTAGTATTAAGGGCCCGTTTGGTTTGTTAGAGGATTTGGATTAGAATTAAGATTAGGATTATGATTAAGATTTAAATTGGGTTTTGAATTTGAATTTAATGTAGGAGAGGGAAAACATATAAATGATATAATATTATTACTTTAAATATATATATATATATAATTTAATTTATTGTTATAAAATGAATTTTAAATTAATATGTGAGATTGAGATTCAATTGTGGCTCACTTTTTAGAAAAAAAACAACAAGTGTCAGTGAAAAACTCTGTAAAGTAAGCATAATATACCGGATTCTTGTATGGAAAAAAAATGACATTTATGCAATCTTTGGGACCCACTTTGATATACCAAACAACATATTAATACTTTCATGCCAAAAACCTAAAGTCATACAGGGATACCAAACGGGCCCTAAACACTTTTAGAATGAGCCCATAATCTTCACTATAAAAGTCACACATAACTCCTAACCCTAAAAGACACACACATACATACGCTCCCTTTTTACATATCTCATCTCTTTACACAAAAACTCTATCCCATCTATTTACAAAAAAAAATAGTACGCCTCCCTCCCAAACAAGAACATAAGACTTGTTCTTGTGAAGTGGTTTTGGTATCTAGGATGTTGGTTTGGTTTGGTTGTGTCTAATCTCGTAAGAAATGTCGTTTTGAGCTGTTGTTTCACTTTATAAGGGTCTTTGGTACTCGGTCTGTAAGTTTAAACCTTTTTTGTAACCGGGTTCTAGCCGGAACAGAAAGTTTATGTAACCGGATCCGGTCATTAAAAGAATAGGCGAGACAGAAAGTTTATCACCATAAGATACCACACGGGTCTTCCCTAGAAAGTTTATCTAGGGAAAGGATCTAGCCGGGACTGAGTTTATGTAACCGGGATCTAGCCATGAACGGGTCAATCTTTTAATCTTCGGATCGAGCCTTTTAATGACCGATCTAGTCGTTAGTGGTCGCATCTAACCTGTTTATCACCGGATCTAGTCGTTTATGGTGGTTATAGTTTGGATCTAGAAGTTTATGGTGGTTTTTATATATGCTCTGTATTTATTTACAACTTTTTAAATTTATGATATTTGGTTTTTTATATTTTACTTTTATTTAAAGTGAAGCATTTAAAGGTTGTCAAATTACATATTGTATCTGGTTAGTAATTATGAAATTGAGTGATGATTAAAATTAGTGTTATGATTAAAACTTAAAACTTAAAAATAGAATAAGCAAGTAATTTATAAATGCTTTTAAAAAATCATAACTTTTTTTTATTTTAAAATGCATAATTTTAATTGACATAATATTTAAAGTAAAGAAATATATTGTAAGGTATATATATATATATATATATATATATATATATATATATATATATATATATATATATATATATATATATATATATATATGTTACCTCTCAAGTGCAAAACGAAGATGTTCTCAACAAACCCGATATATCTTGGAAGTATGTCAAACACGTCTTTTACTTGAATTTAACTCCACATGAATTTGCTAAGTTTTATAGTGTTATACTGATATTTGATTGTGATTGGTTCCTATTGTAAATTATACTGATATATATACAGAATTTTATTAAAAGTTTGTTAGATATAAATCAAACTAGTTTTAATGCCCGTGCATGCACGGGGTTTAAACATTACGTTTTTAAAAAAATATATATATAATTTTTATTTTTTCTGTTTTATAAGTTATGTATAGAGTATTATAGAAATTATATGAAGAGAATAAATTTATTAAATCTTTTATAAATTAAGATAATTAGTAATATATATATTTTTTTGATTTACTAGTTTTTTTTATTCGATATTGTAAGCCAACTAATCCTAATCGAAAACTTCCTTTTAGGTAGAACCGGGTCGGCTGAAAGTGGACCTCCGAAGGCCACAAGGGATTAATTTTCTCCTCGTTATTATTTCATACATTGTCTTCCACACTTTAGATAATTATGTCAGTGAAATAAAAACTTTTTCAGAAATTCAATTGTTATAATTTTAGTACGTATTAAACCAAAAGAAAAGAAAAATAATAATTTCTTTCAAAACCACATCAATGAATAGCTAAAAAACTTTTTTTTTAAAATCGTTAATTTATGTGCTTCGACGTTTGTTTATTCGGGTGTTCAACATGGGGTTTTTTATCTACCCGATAATGAAAATTTCACTTAAAAAAGTCTTGGGATAGATTTGAGCATGTGATTAAATAATGTTAAATCTTTGTTTGAAGTAAGAAGTATTTGCGTTTGTTGTATTTTAAAATATAAAGTCTAGAGGTATAAAGTTTAAGGGGTTATGTGTTTATTTTTTTAAGTTCTAATATTAATTTGTGATATTTATAAATTTTACTTAAATTCCAATATAATTTTATTAAAATTAAAATTAAACAACTAAAGTTTTTTTAAATACCTCCTCTTTTTTCAAGTTTTTGTTTTCATAAATTTGACACATATATTTTTATGTGTTTTTTTTCTACATCAAAATTCTCCACCAAAATTTTTTAATCTAGACAAAATTAATTCAATTTTGACTTTTTATTGACCAATCAGAATGCACGATTTTGCCTACGTGGCAAAATCAAGCCATCTGATTGGTCTAACTTTTTAATTCATAAGATTCAATTTGATAGAAAACTCCGAAATTGTGTAATTCTTTTATTATATAAAAGATCAGATACTTAACATATTTTTGAATTGTCATATTATATATTTATTATAAATAACTTGACAAACTATGAGATATTTATTATAAATAACTTGACAATACTATGACGATTAGACAATATTAAAAAAATCTGTTATAAAATGACAAAACACTGAAAAATTGAATCACTTGACAAGAATTAACTTAATAGCCTAAAAAATATTGCTAAACCTAATGCTTGTTAAAAACTAAAAAATGAAGTACACATGTCAGTGGTGTCCAATGTCAGTGGTGTCCAAACCGGACCAACATCTATCAACTTTTGGATAAACGCAATGGTTATTACCTACAGGTTTTAAACAAGTATCCAATACACATGCACGTTATGAATGGTCATTAATGTTTTGGCCAAACACTTCTAATCACAGTTGCTTTTTTCCTCTTGTTTTCTTGTACTTGAGAGAATCCAAAGCGAATTTGATTGCCTGAAATTAATACAAGTTATTTCTAGTTCTATACACAAATACCACGTCATATACAATATCTCATATTTTAACTTTTTTTCTTTAAATTTTGCATAACGAGTAAAACTTGAATCTATACATAAAGACTCCTTCCTCATAAAGCTAGCGTACCTGTATTACTCACACACATACAACAAATTAAAGCAGCTTTCTCACACACGTACAACAAACTCTTTACACAATACTTGTCTCCCACATTACACATACTTCATCTCCCACATTACACATAATGGAGAACTTCCTCGAGTTTGTGTAAAATCATAAATGTTTATTGTAATAATATGTTTTTTGGGGGGTATAGTTTTAACAATTTGTTTGTTTTTTTCTTCTTCTTTGTTTACGCAGTACTGCCAGGCGAGAAAACATGCCAAGTCTGATGATCTCACCAACGGGTATGTGCTGGTTGTTTTCCCGTACTAGCGGTCGTGTGATATGCGCCATTGATACCAACCCACAGAAAACCTACTCTATGCACAAGGAAGTATGCCTGACAACCAAGATTACATGGACGTGGACTTGCTACTAAATTATGATGAAGAAGATCTTTACCATTACAAGTCTGGCATGGAACCTGAGGTATATACTACATCTAATCCTAACTAGAAATTTTTGTTGCATGACTAATATTTCGGTTTTGGGGTCGGGTTTTTTTAGAGGGTTCAGTTTAGGCCCTCTAGATGGTTAAGAGATCCTGAGTTATAAAAAAAAAGTAAATTTAGGCCCTCTAAATACAAAATAAGTGCAAAATAAATACACAAAAAGTGCCACTAAAGGCTGGTATGGGAATCGGTGGCAGAAAAAATAAGTGTCACTAAGCACGCTGCCACAAAAGGGTTTTTGTGGCACTTCTTTTTGTGTTGCTGCATCCATTCTGGGCTTTAGTGGCATTTTATTTTGTGTTTCTAATGTCTTTCAAAGATTTAGTGGCACTTGCTTTGTGTCATTAGTCAATACCATGGCATGACCAGTTGCTGGTTTTAAAGGCAAATATGATGTACCATGAAAACACTTCACACCAAATTGTTTTTGCCAAAATAACAACATTTATGCATTTTTAGAAAGCTTTATCAGATTACCAAATTACTTTTAACAATAAGAAATGATAACATCATATCCTTTTTATTAATTCAAATAGGAGTACATTTATGATACACCAATGTTCTTCAGTATATACAAAATAGAAATACATAACAAAATTGCATAAGTCGGAAAACCGTATTCTCAAAACATGTACAAAGTTAAGCCTATATATCTAGCTAATAAGAAATATAATGCTACCAAGTAAGCACCAATTTCAAACCATAGGTAGCAAAAACTAGCTTCTTGTATCGACCTTGACAACCCCACCAATCAGCTTAATGAATAAACCAAGACAATGTTATTAGATTGCACATGATAAGTTTAATACATGACAACATTTCTAATATAAACTATGCAAACTTGATTAAAGTAACATATTAGGTGTTCAAGAGAAAGACTTACCTCTTAATTGTCAGTTTCATGTGCGACTTATTCTGTTGGGTCGATGTACACAGTAATGTACAGAAAGGAAGAAGAGCATCAAGAGCAAACTAATAGGGAGACTGTTTCATTTATATGAGATAAGTGTTAGATCAGTGAATCTGGTGAACTATAAAAGGGAAAAATAACATGATCATTACAAGCGAATGTATCTTAAACGAATAAGTGTCTAAAATACCAAAACGGCATCAAAGTATGTAAATTTTAGTGCTGATTAATTCAAACCTCTCATAAAAGTAATTTAGTAATGCAATACCATCACCTTTTAAAACAATCCTCAATCCTGGTAACATATCTTTTATTTTCACGAATATTTTTCCCATTAAATTTGAAAATTTCTTACGAAAATTGGCCTCCACCAACGCGTCCGTTTCCACCAAGAGGAAACGTTCCATCGTTCTGGTGATATTGTGACGCACTCCGTTGAATATGCGTAAATAAGTTCAGCTTGAACAAGATTAGGTTGTCAAACAGACTTATTTGTGTAGTTCATAACCTAGTTTCTCCTCCATGGTTTTTCTTAATTTTGTTGATATTATTCTGTCCTTACGGATCCTAGTCAGATATCACTATTGTATTATTGAGTGGGTCGTGAGTTTTATTTGCGGCGCGTCACGTTTAGCGCATCACTTATTTTTATGATAATTAGTTTGTCTAAAAATGTAAGTGTATTACATTTTTTTTTTTGACATGCGAGTGGATGTTGGAGGTGATTTGTCGACACAGATTTTTTTTGTTATCGGAGGAGTAGAGGATTTATTGGGTATGTGTGGTGACAAAATAGGCTGGGGAGTGGATTGTTTGTTGGAATAAGGGGAAAACATACAGTATAAACAGTTAACTCAAGTTTTGAGTTGGCATTGATAGCCTGAGACAATAGGATTTGGAAGGGTTTGTGGAATTACGATTCCTCCTCAGAATGGGTTTTGATGTATTTAGCGAGTTGATGGTTAAATTATCTGGGATGTTTAAATTTTTTTTTGAACTGACTGAGGTAGGATTTTTTTACATTTATGGATTTCACACAAAATCTTTAATATATTCTATTGGGATGGGGTGTTTTTTATGGGTTTACACACAACAATGCGATTTTGTTAATCTCTAACTGCGGTACGCTGTTGGGGGACGTCCTTATTGATAATCGGGCGGCTGTAGGCCTGTCTTTCTTTTTTTTGCGGTTTGTGAGAGAGGGCTGGTTCTTTAGAGAGAGGATTATATTGATTGGTGTTGGCCTGGGGTGATAGGTTCGAGATTTATGCCATTTTTTATGGTAATGGGGGTTTGAATTACAATATCAGTATATTACCAGAGAGTGGTTTATGGAGCACGCGGGCGTTTTAGGGGTGTATTGATAAGTCAGCACTTTAGGGTGGTTGATTTTCTTTGGAATGTTTTACCCCCCCTCTTACTATTATTTATGTCCAACCCCTAACAATTTTTCAATCGATGTACACTAATGTACTATAAAATTTTCAAAAAATACAATTGTTCTTCCGCAACCCACTATAACAATATTAACAATTCCCCCCCCCCCCCCCCCCCCCACAACCCCCCCCCCCCCCCCCCCCCCCCCCCCCCCCCCCCCCCCCCCCCCCCCCCCCCCCCCCCCCCCCCCCCCCCCCATATTGTGATAAAAAAAAAAAAATGTTAACACAAAAAACCACAAATCCTATATTCATTATTCTTGAATACCACATTGATATCAACAAAACTCTAATATTATATTCCCCCCCCCCCCCCACACCCTCCCCCCCCCCCCCCCCACCAACCCCCTAAAAAAAAAAACAAGCTAAAATTATGTTTTCATATATGTGATACATATGTTCAAATCATACAGGCAATAATGATTCAAAACTTCATCGAGGCTTAGTCTGTATAGGATTACATATTATTGATTAGACCTCTTCTTCCAAAAGATCTATTTGTCTAAATTGAAAACAAGGATCTTTTATATATATGAACATCTTACAAATCACATTTAAAAACCGAAAAAATACGGGTTTAGCTATGTGTCATACCTTTGGTTAGTTATCAATTCACGCAGAATATACTTCACTTCATAAAGCCTTCGAGGTAGATTATCAATAATATGGCTGCAGTCACCTTCGGACATGCGTTGGTGACTGAATGGATATGCACCACCCATAGTAAAACACGAGAGCAACGTTTTCACATAACACACTATGTTCCAACCTGTTATGAATAAACAGAAAGGGTGAAATATATAAATTTATTCTACAAATTAGCCAAGAAGTATTTGAGATGGCTTATTAAGCAACTACTTTTAAGTTGCTTTAAGATAAGCACTTTAGGAAAGATTGTTTGATTTGCTTAATTTGTAATAAATCAATAATACTTGCCTGTCTCTTAATTAGAAGAATAAGCAATTTCAAACACCTCTAAGTAAAAAAAAGTTTAAGGTATATACTTGCCTCTAGACTGTTCGGTTAACATTCCACTATTGCTCATTCCACATATTTTTGCTTCCCCACCACGGGTTACCAATATGTTAGATGTGTTAAGGTTGTTGTGTGATATACCATGGCTGTGTAGGTGGATTAAACCTAGAGTTATTCCTCTGCAGTTACAAAAAATAAATTAAATATATATGATATTCGATAAGACCCAAATTATGAATATATATGATATTCGATAAGACCCAAATTATGAATATTATTTATCACACATCGTGAAAGTACCTCATAAGATCCGTCCATTTAGTGGTGAAACGATTTGATTGGAAGTAATGTATTTGATCTTCCAAACTGATGGCGCAAAGCTCAAAAGTGAATATGCATCTATCATCAGTGAATTCGGCTTCATAAAATCTAACCATGTTGTTGCAAGCGTTTGTTCGCCATAGAATTTTATAGATGTCTGAGTATCTTGGATGCTTGGGTGTCTCTTAACCGCTACGGGCACTTCCTGCTCGAATACCTCTGATACACAAAAGACCGTGATGTCGCCTTTATTCAATC
Organism: Tanacetum coccineum; assembly: GCA_026074375.1. NCBI lineage: Eukaryota > Viridiplantae > Streptophyta > Magnoliopsida > Asterales > Asteraceae > Tanacetum > Tanacetum coccineum. The sequence goes on along the minus strand of BQNB010074278.1, from coordinate 13,696 downwards.
GGTATAATCTACTTCTATCTTAATTCTTGACCTTGTATGATAAAATTTTATATCTGGGATAGTGACGTTCTCAAAAGCTTCGATACGCAAGGAAACACACTTGGCAAAGAAAGGTTGCATGAGAAGTGAATGATAAAATTTCATATATGTTATAAAACTTTATATGATAAAATTTCATATCTGTTATAAAACTTTATAACCGCCTGCTTCGGCGATTATCTTAATGACATACTCACCATAATCGAGTGAAATTTTATCATTCACTTCTCATGCAACCTTTCTTTGCCAAGTGTGTTTCCTTGCGTATCGAAGATTTTGGGAACGTCACTATCCCAGATATGAAATTTTATCATATAAAATCAAGAATTAAGATAGAAGTAGATTATACCGATATCACGGTCTTTTGTGTATCAGGGGGTATTCGAGTAGGAAGTGCCCGTAGCGGTTAAAGAGACACCCAAGCGTCCAGGATACTTTGACATCTATAAAATTCTATGGTGAACAAACGCTTGCAACAACATGGTTAGATTTTATGAAGCCGAATTCACTGATGATAGATGCTATTCGCTTTTGAGCCTTGCGCGAGCAGTTTGGAAGATCAAATACATTACTTCCGATCAAATCATTTCACCACTAAATGGACGGATCTTGTGAGGTACTTTCACGATGTATGATAAATAATATTCATAATTTGGGTCTTTTCGAATATCAAGTATATTTAATTTATTTTTTGTAACTGCAGAGGAATAACTCTAGGTTTAATCCACCTACACAGCCATGGTATATCACACAACAACCTTAAAACATCTAACATATTGGTAACCCGTGGTGGGGAAGCAAAAATATGTAGAATGAGCAATAGTGGAATGTTAACCGAACAGTCTAGAGGCAAGTATCTACCTTAAACTTTTTTTTACTTAGAGGTGTTTGAAATTGCTTATTCTTCTAATTAAGAGGCAGGCAAGTATTATTGATTTATTACAAATTAAGCAAATCAAACAATCTTTCCTAAAGTGCTTATCTTAAAGCAACTTAAAAGTACTTGCTTAATAAGCCATCTCAGATACTTCTTGGCTAATTTGTGGAATAAATTTATATATTTTCACCCTTTCTGTTTATTCATAATTGGTTGGGACATAGTGTGTTATGTGAAAACGTTGCACTCGTGTTTTACTAGGGGTGGTGCATATCCATTCAGTGACCAACGCATGTCCGAAGGTGACTGCAGTCATATTATTGATAATCTACCTCGAAGGCTTTCTGAAGCGAAGTATATTCCGCGTGAATTGCTAACTAACCAAAGGTATGACACATAGCTAAACCCGCATTTTTTTGGTTTTTAAATGTAATTTGTAAGATGATCATATATACAAAAGATCCTTGTTTTCAATTTAGACAAATAGATCTTTTGGAAGATGAGGTCTAATCAATAATATGTAATCCTATACAAACTAAGCCTCGATGAAGTTTTGAATCATTATTGGCTGTATGATTTGGACACACGTATCACATATATGAAAACATTTGAGTGATGCGCTAAAAGTCGCGCCGCAATATTACAAAGACCAAATAAATTTACTTTGTGATTTCCGAAGAAGCCTATGGAAAGATGAATATTCTAAAATTATGTATTACATGGAGGAGAAAAGAGGTTATGGCTACACAAATAGTGTTGACAACCTAATCTTGTTCATGCAGAACTTATTTACGCATATCAACCAGGTGCGTCACAATATCACAGACGAGGAACGTTTAACTCTTGGTGAAACTGACGCGTTGGTGGAGGCCAATTTTCGTAAGAAATTTTCAAATTTAATGGGAAAAATATTCGTGAAAATAAAAGATATGTTACCAGGATTGAGGATTGTTTTAAAAGGTGATGGTATTGCATTACTAAAGTACTATGAAGATTAAATCAAGACCAAGTCTTTTTAAAGTCCTAACAGCATTTCCTTATTCTCCCATGCACGTCAAGAAGTTGAAACCATGCATCATTTTAGGAGTTAAAAGTTGAAACCATGCATCATATTCGGCCCAAATAAGCTAGAAGAGAAGAAGGTTCGTGATTTAGTTGCTTATGATATCGTTTTGTTGTAATAATACTCGTCTTCATTGAGCTAATAAAATTTTATTATTTATATTGATCTCCACTAAAAAAATGCCATTTAGTGGCACACATTTTTAATTACACAAGTGAATGTGCCATTATAGATTGTGTTTTAGTGACTAGGGATGGCACCTGTGGGTAATGGGTATGGGTTCATCAAACCCGTCACCTGAACTCGTGATTTTTTTCTCACCCGCCACCCACCCGTCACCCATCAATGGGTACAATTTTTTACTCATACCCATGCCCGTAGGTACCCATCGCCCGTGGGTTTGTGAAATTAATCACAAAAATCTTAAAACCATGATATGTAAACTAGGTAAAAAAAATCATATCAATTTTCTAAATAACAAATTCGCAAAATACTTAATGACATGTGTGATACTAGAAAAATTAATCATCATTACACCAAATCACATACATGAACTGAGATATATCATGTATATATCTTTAAAAGTTTGATATTTCATATTCATCTTTTAGTCTTGTAACTCAAAAAAATTGTTAGTTTACTGTGTAGTCTAGAGATCTTGGTACTTATTAACTATATACCAACAACCTCACAAATATTTAAGCAGTATAATAAATTTTATTTTAACACTAATGGGTTTAGGGGTACACCCGTGGGTATTTAGGCGGGTACACTCGTGGGTTTTTTAAATGGGTATACCCATGATGGGTATGCATTACCCGTCACCCACCCGCCACCTACCAATGAGTACAAATTTTCACCCACAATCCACCGGTGGGTGAAAAATAACGGGATTACCCGCCCATTTACGTGCGGGTACCCATGGGTTATGGGTTTTTTCTCGCCCGTTGCCATCCCTATTAGTGACAAATAATATGTGCCACAAATTAGTTTACAGTTTTAGTGGCACTTTACGGCATGTGGCACTCATGTACATACGCTTTAGTGGCAAAACGAATAATATGTTAGTAAAGTTGGTAAAATTTTGTGGCACTTATAGCTATTGTAACACCAAAAGCTCATTACGATATTTATTATTGTTCAATTCTGCCACTAGTTTCTCAAAAAAAGTAGGTCGCCTTATTATTCAGATTCCCCAACTCCCCTAGTTTATTTGAGTAGCCCTAATATATGTTTTTTTTTTCTGAACGGCGGATTTATTAATAAAAACTAGCAAGGAGCTAGAAAATTACAAGCTAAAGTAACTAGGGTTTTTTTTTATCCAAGTTACCCTATTAAGTTTAGAGGTACACCGACTAGAACACCATTGAAAAGATAAATTAAGGCAAAACATTTCCTTCAAATTCTGGATTAAAGTCCCACTATGCGCATCTTCTATTCATATTAATTAATAATTTTCTTTTGTGTAGGTATTCAATTGCGGTTCCTCGCTTGATTACATAATCTTTTAGAATTTGTAAGTTAACCTAAACTTGTATTTGGAACTACTTTTAAGAGAGGTTTGTTTACTAAAATTTGCTCAAGTTATGGTAATAAACTAATAACTTTTTCGGTTTGAATTAATCAGCACTAAAATTTACATACTTTGATGCCGTTTTGGTATTTTACATACTTATTCGTTTAAGATACCTTCGCTTGTAGTGATCATGTTATTTTTCCTTTTTATAGTTACAGATTCATGATAACTTATCTATAAATTGAAACAAGTCTCCTAAGTTTGCTCTTATGCTCTTTTTCTGTACTTTGGTATCCTTAACAAATAAGTCGCACTTGAACTGTCTTTTAAAGGTATGCTTTCTCTTGAACACCTAATATGTTACTTTAATCAAGTTTGCATAGTTTATATTAGAAATGTTGTCATGTATTAAACTTATCATTTCAATCATGTTGATACCTTCATCTTAGATTCTAATAACTTGTTTTTTCATTATATGCAGATGGTGGTGGTGTCAAGGGAAATACAAGAATCTAGGTTTGCTACCTTGGATGAAATTGGTGCTTACTTGGTAGCATTATATTTCTTATTAGCTAGATATATAGGCTTAACTTTGTACATGTTTCGAGAATACGGTTTTCCGACTTATGCAATTTTGTTATGTATTTCTATTTTGTATATACTGAAGAACATTGGTGTATCATAAATGTATTCCTATTTGAATTAATAAAAAGGATATGATGTTATCATTTCTTATTGTTAAAAGTAATTTGGTAATCTAATAAAGCTTTCAAAAAATGCATAAATGTTGTTATTTTGGCGAAAACAATTTGGTGGGAAGTGTTTTCATGGTACATCATATTTGCCATTAAAACCAGCAACTGGTCATGCCATGGTATTGACTAATGACACAAAGCAAGTGCCACTAAATCTTTGAAAGACATTAGAAACACAAAATAAAATGCCACTAAAGCCCAGAATGGATGCAGCAACACAAAAAGAAGTGCCACAAAAACCATTTTGTGGCAGCGTGCTTAGTGACACTTATTTTTTCTGCCACCGATTCCCATACCAGCCTTTAGTGGCACTTATTTCGTATTAGTCATGCAACAAAAATTTCTAGTTAGGATTAGATGTAGTATATACCTCAGGTTCCATGCCAGACTTGTAATGGTAAAGATCTTCTTCATCATAATCTTGGTTGTCAGGCATACTTCCTTGTGCATAGAGTAGGGTTTTCTGTGGGTTGGTATCAATGGCGCATATCACACGACCGCTAGTACGGGAAAACAGCCAGCACATGCATACTCGTTGGTGAGATCATCAGACTTGGCATGTTTTCTCGCCTGGCAGCAGGGGCGGAGGGATGTAGAATGTAGGGGGGCCGGCGCCCTCGATAAACTGACGAAAATTATTATTTTTTAGTGCAAAAATTGTATTTTTATAGCCTTATTTTTAGCTTGCCCCCATCCCAAATCTTAAATTGCCCTCGATACGACTGCTTAAATATCAAAAAGCTATTGAAAAGCTGCTAAAAGATGCTAAAAAATTGTTAAAAATTGCTAAAACGCCTCTAAAAGCTGCTAAAAAGTGCTAAAACGCTACTAAAAAGTGCTAAAACGCTACTAAAAAGCTGCGGTTTTTTGAGAATTTTTTTTGCCATACCAAGATCCTGGCTCCGCCACTGCCTGGCAGTGCGTAAACAAAGAAGAAGAAAAAAACAAACAAATTGTTAAAACCATACCCCCCAAAAAACATATTATTACAATAAACATTTATGATTTTACACAAACCCGAGGAAGTTCTCCATTATGTGTAATGTGGGAGATGAAGTATGTGTAATGTGGGAGACAAGTATTGTGTAAAGAGTTTGTTGTACGTGTGTGAGAAAGCTGCTTTAATTTGTTGTATGTGTGTGAGAAATACAGGTACGCTAGCTTTATGAGGAAGGAGTCTTTATGTATAGATTCAAGTTTTACTCGTTATGCAAAATTTAAAGAAAAAAAGTTAAAATATGAGATATTGTATATGACGTGGTATTTGTGTATAGAACTAGAAATAACTTGTATTAATTTCAGGCAATCAAATTCGCTTTGGATTCTCTCAAGTACAAGAAAACAAGAGGAAAAAAGCAACTGTGATTAGAAAGATGTGTTTGGCCAAAACATTAATGACCATTCATAACGTGCATGTGTATTGGATACTTGTTTAAAACCTGTAGGTAATAACCATTGCGTTTATCCAAAAGTTGAGAGATATAGAGTCCGGTTTGGACACCACTGACATGCGTACTTCATTTTTTAGTTTTTAACACGCATTAGGTTTACCATTATTTTTAGGCTATTAAGTCAATTCTTGACAAGTGATTCAATTTTTCAGTGTTTTGTCATTTTGTAACAGATTTTTTAATATTGTCTAATCGTCAACAAACTTATAATAAAATTACGTATATATATCAGTATAATTTACAATAGGAACCAATCAAAATAAAATATCAGTATAACACTATAAAACTTAGCAAATTCATGTGGAGTTAAATTCAAGTAAAAGACGTGTTTGACATACTTGCAAGATATATCGGGTTTGTTGAAAACATCTTCGTTTTGCACTTGAGAGGTAACATATATATATATATATATATATATATATACTATGATAATAAATAATATATAATAATATATAATATAGTATAAATAATAAATATATAAATATTATAATAATATATATACCTTACAATATATTTCTTTACTTTAAATATTATGTCAATTAAAATTATGCATTTTAAAATAAAAAAAAAGTTATGATTTTTTAAAAGCATTTATAAATTACTTGCTTATTCTATTTTTAAGTTTTAAGTTTTAATCATAACACTAATTTTAATCATCACTCAATTTCATAATTACTAACCAGATACAATATGTAATTTGACAACCTTTAAATGCTTCACTTTAAATAAAAGTAAAATATAAAAAACCAAATATCATAAATTTAAAAAGTTGTAAATAAATACAGAGCATATATAAAAACCACCATAAACTTCTAGATCCAAACTATAACCACCATAAACGACTAGATCCGGTGATAAACAGGTTAGATGCGACCACTAACGACTAGATCGGTCATTAAAAGGCTCGATCCGAAGATTAAAAGATTGACCCGTTCATGGCTAGATCCCGGTTACATAAACTCAGTCCCGGCTAGATCATTTCCCTAGATAAACTTTCTAGGGAAGACCCGTGTGGTATCTTATGGTGATAAACTTTCTGTCTCGCCTATTCTTTTAATGACCGGATCCGGTTACATAAACTTTCTGTTTCGGCTAGAACCCGGTTACAAAAAAGGTTTAAACTTACAGACCGAGTACCAAAGACCCTTATAAAGTGAAACAACAGCTCAAAACGACATTTCTTACGAGATTAGACACAACCAAACCAAACCAACATCCTAGATACCAAAACCACTTCACAAGAACAAGTCTTATGTTCTTGTTTGGGAGGGAGGCGTACTATTTTTTTGTGTAAATAGATGGGATAGAGTTTTTGTGTAAAGAGATGAGATATGTAAAGAGGGAGACGTATGTATGTGTGTGTGTCTTTTAGGGTTAGGAGTTATGTGTGACTTTTATAGTGAAGATTATGGGCTCATTCTAGAAGTGTTTAGGGCCCGTTTGGTATCCCTATATGACTTTAGGTTTTTGGCATGAAAGTATTAATCTGTTGTTTGGTATATCAAAATGGGTCCCAAAGATTGGCATAAATGTCATTTTTTTCCATACAAGAATCCGGTATATTATGCTTACTTTACAGAGTTTTTCACTGACACTTGTTGTTTTTTTCTAAAAAGTGGGCCACAATTGAATATCAATCTCACATATTAATTTAAAATTCATTTTATAACAATAAATTATATATATATATATATATATATATATATATATATATATATATATATATATATATATATATAGTGAAGTGTTATATTGAGAACCCATTTTAGGTGCAGAACTTTACAGAACTATTCTAGACCAATCAGAATTTAATAAATTGTTTTCTATTTATTTAATTTAATTTATTATCTAGGGATATTTTGGGTATTTTAGATAAACATAGTTTTTTTCAAATTTGAAACTCCCTATAATGAATGACACGATAATTAATGATATTGATTGTATTGATTGTAACTCCTTAAAATAAAAGATACCGTTTATTCTTTCATAATTAATGATATTGATTGTATTCCCATATTTATTTTGTATTGATTGTACTCTTTAAAATAAATGATGTGATTTATTATCTGATAATAAATTATACCATTTATTCTTTGACAATAAATGACACGATTTACATACATGTTTTATAATAATGGTTTCAATTAAAAAGTGTTTTTTTTAACATGTATGTACTTTAATTTAGATACATGTATGATTTTTTATGAAACATGTATGTTTTATTAAAAACATGTATGTTTTTTTCATTTTAGAACATATTTGCTCTTTTTAATTATGAAACATGAATGGTTTATAATGAGATAAACATGTATGTTTTATTTGTGAAACATTTATGTTTTATTTGTGAAACATGTATGTTTTTTTATTTTGAAACATATTTTATAAATCTTCTTAAAATAAATGACATGATTTATTTTGTATTAATTATATATTTAGATTTAGATTACACTCTTGAAACTCCCTAAAATAAATTATACGATTTATTTTGAAACTTCCTAAAATAAATGATATTGATTGTTTCATTCTTTGGTAATAAATGATATTGATTGTTTTGTTTTAAAACTTTCAAAAATAAATGATATTTATTGTTTCATTATTTGGGAAGTAGTTACGATTACACTTTTTTAATTATGTTTAATACTAATTATACCCTTATCTATATATTTCCAGCCAAATTTTAATTTCAATTATGTATATAAATGCCATCATGCGTTAATGACCCTTGATTAAATGATCTAATGGTCTAGATTGCTTTAAAATAGTTCTGTAAAGTTCTGCATATAAAATGAGTTCTCAATATAACGCGCCCCTCTATATATATATATTTAAAGTAATAATATTATATCATTTATATGTTTTCTCTCTCCTACATTAAATTTAAATTCAAAACCCAATTTAAATCCTAATTCTAATCCTAATCTTAATTCTAATCCAAATCCTCTAACAAACCAAACGGGCCCTTAATACTAAATGCTAGCTCTTTTAATCTAAGTTTTAGAAAAAATTACGACTAAGAAAGGAGTTGGAGAATTAAGTCACAACTAATTTACTATCAGTATAACTATTGGTTCAAGCAAATTATGTAAAATTACCGAAGGTGTACCCTTTTAATTTGTACGCCATAAGTATTTTTTTATAATTATTGCAGGTAATTACTTTGTTTTGACAAAAAAGATGTCATTTTTTGATGACGAACAATTTTGTTATGGAACTGAAGAAACTCAAAATTTCACATGGACATCGCCATTTTTTACCGACCAGGAGTGGTATGCGATCAACATAACCACCGCCCTACAGAGCATCTAGAGGGTCATGCATATGCAAGGTGGCTGTCTAATGATGAATTTCGTTTAGTAGAAGAATTAACGTGGAAGAATGTGCCACCACGTGAAATTCTATCGACGCTAAAGGATCAAGATGAGACTAACTTGTCAACACTCCCGACAATATATGAGGCACAAAAAAAGATTCGCGAGGTCGAGAGAGACAGGAAAACTCCAATGCAGGTTCTTATGTCCATTTTGGTTGATAATCGTTATGTATATCAAACTTATACACACCCAATTACAAACCAGTTGAAAGCTTTATTTTTTGTCCATCCAACATCTTATGAGATATGGCATGCATTCTCACACGTGTTGATTATAGATGCCACATACAAGACGAACGTATACAATATGCCTTTTGTTCAAATTGTTGGTGTAACTTCAACCAGAAAGACATTTTGCATAGCGTTTGTTTTTATAAGTGAAGAAAAGGAGGAGAACTATAAATGGGCCGTAGAACAACTAAAGTGGACACTAAATGAGTGCATGCACGCACGTGTTATAGTCACAGATAGAGAGTTGACACTCATGAATGCATGTGAAAAAGTTTTTCCGCACGCCAATCATTTACTTTGTAGATGGCACATTAGTCAAAATATTCTTAAGAATTGCAGGCAAACTATTAGGTCAGAGCGTGATTGGGACCTTTTTGAATCATTGTGGAAGTTACTATAAGATTCTCCAACGTGGATATCATACACGGAAAACTACGAGAAACTTCAAACATTTTTGTCACCATACCCCCGTAAGTCTTTTACATTAATAGTTTTATATAGTCCAAGAAATTTATCTGTTCCTCCTAATTGATACTTATGTTTCTTTCCTTTCAGGTGTTTTAAGATACATACAAGAAAAGAAGCAAAGTTATCATGCGAGGTTATTTGGGGTTGATTTAAACGTCGAACCAGAAAGACATAGTTCTTACGCGAATAACAAACAACAAGAAAAGAAGCAAAGTTATTCATGCAAGTCTTTCGACATAGATCCGAACATGCAACCAAGAAGACATAGTTCATTTTCAAAATCTCAAAGAGGTCGGACGCACAATTTAATCCCAGACCTAAATGAAGAACCACCATGACATATCTCATTTGTGAGCCAAACGTCTACGCTGCATTATTTCGAAATAAGTAAGAGTAAAAGACTTCGTAGACAAATTCCGATAGTTTTCCATCCTTATATCTCGATCTCAAGTCTACAAGATGTCAAACCAGATGGAAATTGTGGGTTTAGATCTGTCGCTCTCGGTCTTGGTCTCCCTGAAGATCATTGGCCTAGAATTCGCTCGGATTTGGTGCGCCAGTTAGAGTCTCGCCAACATCAATATAGGTCTATATTTGGAACTAGAGGTTATAACCAAATATACAGTAGCGTGAGGTTGGCTGGAGAATGGATGGAAATACCCCACACTGGATTGGTAATTGCTTCAGCGTGTAACAAAGTAGTTGTAAGTCTATCCAACGATGGAGGTTGCGCTACGAGTTTTCCACTTTGGTCCAGTCCACCACAATCAGACTCAAATGAGATCATTGTGATTGCCCACGTGAATGGTGATCATTATATTAGAGTTGAATTACGGAAAGGTTTTCCTTTACCGATAACTCATCCACTTTGGATCACATATATAAGTAATATTATATCTGGATGGGGTGACAAATATGTTACTCGTCAAAATAATTTTCGCAAGTATTATTTTCGTGATTCTGAAAGTTATGATTTAACTTAATGTAATTTTATGACACTCTCATAATTAATGAAAAAATTATTTAATTTATGTTTATATATTTATTTAAATCTTTAGATAATTAAGTGTTTACATTGAATTTTTGAATTTTTCTTTAAGATAGATACATACACACATTGCATATACATTTTAAGGCTTGAAAAACTTATATATATGTTTTTAGATAATATATTTTCGATTTGGCGCCTTAGTTTCCCTCCACCAACTTTAACATCATCTCTTTCCCTCCACAAACTTTGACATCTTTACTTTCCCTCCATAGCATACTATACCATTTCATATCATAACGTTTGTATTAACAAAGTTTTGATAATACACATATTACACTATTACAGTTGCATATTTTTATTTGCTTAATGAGAGTAATAACGAACAAGTAAGGTTAAATATTTACATATGTTATATTCTTTACATAGCAGCAAGCCACATATTTTTTCCTTCCAAGTTCCAACTTCACTCACAGCAGCAAGCAACATTATTGACGATGAATATAGATAATGAAATTACACTCCATCGGTCCATGCATGTTCCAACATTTTAACTTTTTAATGTAGAGATTAAAATTCCCCGAGAGACATGAATTATGAAAAATGTATGCATCTACTAGACATTTGACATCATCACTTTCCCTCCACAAACTTTGACATCCTCATTTTCCCTCTATAAATTTTGACATCCTCACTTTATAAAAATATATGAAAGTAAAGTAAGACATTTTGCACGTTGCATTTTCTTCACTTTCTAATGATTGATGATGACATTTTCTTCACTTTCTAATGATTGATGGTGTTGGGATACTAGATTAGTGGTGTTTAAACCTGCCATGCCTAGATATATAGCATTGTAATAACCATTGCTAACGACACCTAGCATAGTTGGTCACGAGGCTTTTCTCTATGCGAGAGGTCTCAAGTTCAAGTTTCTTCATGATAGTTTCCTCCTGTAGGTGAAACATAGGGTAAAAATTTTCCACAAATATTCAGCAAGTTTCTAAAAGGCACGTCATAACGTCGCTAAGGCCTCACAAAGGCGCGAGAGTGACCTCGTGGAGTCATGTGTAAATGTTATCATAGATCTCTATTAACAATTAACAAACATAAAACTTTTAACAATTAATACATCAAGTTTTATATATAAAATTGCATATAACCTAGATCTCGTCTAATTAATTTTATTAACCGTCAAGATCAAATCTTTTTAACAATAACGCCCACCGGGGCATTAAAATTAATCACGAAACCCTAATTTGTCCAATTTAATTACTTGTAATTAAAGATTCTACACGATGGCTCGTGATGCCACTGTTTGGTTTTACAATATAATTAACCATATTAATTAACACGAGTACGCAGCGGAATAAAGATAACATGTAGAATACATTAATTAACAAGAATAGAAGAAGTATACCTTTTAGCACGAAACGATACACCACTTCAGGTAATCGTTAACTCTGTTTTCTATATACGCGTGTGTATTACGTCACACGCGAAAACCCTTCAAGATCTAAAACAAGATATCTCTAAGTCGACACACACAATACGTTCTTAGGAAACAATGAAGTATGCTAGTACTAGTAGTGTTTTAGCAAACGAATACCGAATCTTGACAATCAACCAAACGGAGAACCTCCCTTTTCCTTCTAATGGGTCGAACCAAAGAAACAAACAAAACCTTTAGGGTTTTGAGTTCGGTCGAGCAAGAACACCAAAACACGAAACCCTTTGTGGGTTTTCTTGATCGCACGAACAAAGAGGAACAAAACCGAAAACCCTTGTGGGTTTGAAACCGATCGAGCAAAGGAAGAGAGCAAGAGAGATTTTAGGGTTTTGATATTCTCAAGTGTATGTGAATAATGACCCAAGATCTCCTTATATAGGCTAAGCTCTCCCACCTCCACAAGGAGTGGAGTTCTCAACCGACTAGGAGAAGGAGAGGGGTAAAACCCACCCTTCCTTTATTCGGTTTTTACTTATTAGTCCCTTAAACCTTTTAATGACTAATATTTATTTCTCGTTTACTAAAAACACTAATTAAACATTGTTTACGTATTAACGTGTGCGTCCCCTTAGGCTCGAATAAATAATTCGGACATATATTATTTACGATGGACATATTCCAACATATCTTAACAGAAGTGCCTTGGCACTAAGTTTCTGGAGTGACTCACTCAAACTAGTTGTTGAAAGTTTCTGCTCATTTCTTGTGATACATCAGAGTTTACCAAGGTGCCATGATGTATGCCTTTCCATTTACTTCGTTAACACAACAATATAATCGGTTAAACTAAATCTTCACTTCTCCACATTGTTCTCATAAAAGTGCCTTTTTCTAATCATATTAGGGTTTAAGGTGTGTTCTTTGTTGTTGCTCAATTGTATTGCTGTTGCTGTCTGCAAAAACCGATGACGTGTGTGTCTGTTTGAATAACATTGTAATCTCTTGCTTTTATTTTTGTTTAACAAAACATATTTTACATGTATTTGACTCGATTAGATATTTTGAGTGTTACAAACATCTAACAAGTTACTCTTTTACCTCCGGTCTTATAGTTGGTATCTGACTGATGTTTATATGCACCAAGGTCCTTATTCCATTTAGTAACAGAAAGTGCCATGGCACTAAGTTTCTTGAGTGACTCACTCAAACTAGTTGAAAGTTTGTCTTCGATCATTTCTTCTGATAGACCAGATCTCATGCCTTTCCATTTACTTAACACAATATCATGATCATTGAACCCTCTTTTTCCTTAATTTGACTTGTGCACTACAACATTCGATGCTTTCCCCAGCAACATTCCAACCTTTTCACCAGCGACATTCCAACCTTTTCGCCATCCGAGCTGCTGCAGCGTTTCCTGCATTGTTTTCCCTTAATGAAACTAATGGTGGAGTTAATGATTGTTGGGTTATGGTAGTCGGATAGCAC
>BQNB010074277.1:12472-31846 GCA_026074375.1 Tanacetum coccineum | reverse complement strand
GCGACAAAAATAGTGGGGCATGTCAAGATTCGTCGTTATTGTGTGTTTAGACAAATATGGTGTCTATGGCTATTGTTAACCCTAGGGTAATAACAAAAGTAGATAAAAAATTTATTCGGGGACGACAGTGGTATCATTTGTGACCGGCAAATTATTTTGGTTTGTATTGTTAAAACTTAAAAGCAAAAGCGTGGTAACAACTTTTTTCACATAAAGCTAGTTTTAATAAAATTTTCAGAAAAAAAAAATTAGAGTTAATATATACGGAGGTTACTAAAGTTTATACTAAGGTTTCATTTTGTTTACTTGGATTACTACAAGTATGTAACATGACTTTGAGGTTAATAAAGTTATGAAAATATACGTAAACATCACTTAACTTGTAAAAACGCGACATTTATATTACTTAACTTATAAAAAAATATATATTCACGTTACTCGAATAACACTGAAATTATAGTGAGGTATGCTTCTTATAAGTTTAGTAACCCCAGTGAACAAAATGAAACTCTAGTTACTTAGGCGGACATTTTTGTAAACTTTAGTATCCTCCGTATATATTAACCAAAAAAATTACTACTCCGGAGCTATTATACGTAATGAGCTACCGGAAAACTTCCTCCATCCTTGGCTCAGTTAAAGAAGGTACTTTTTTTCAAATGTTTTTAACGATTTGTGTTACTAACGAGCTAGTACTTTTTTTTCAAATGTTTTCAACGATTTGATTTTTATCTAATTCATATCTTCACTTGCTATTTATTGTTGATCCCTTTTTAACAGATCTTTGATTAGCTTGTTGAAGCTTTAGTTATCTTAGATAGATCTAAAACAACTATGATAGAAACCTTGAGTAATATATATAAAGATTATGCGGAATCTAATCTTTATACACCAGAAGAATAATAAAACAATGTAATAGTAACACAAGATCTTTATCTTAACTCACAATATATTGAATGATTCACAAAACAACTATATATTTTGCTTAATAGCTATGACTTTTCTATATTGATTGATCTCTCTAACTATGCCGTAGGGTTCCTTTTATACACTAAGAAAAACCCTAATGGGCTTACAAAACGCGTTAAGTGATCATGCATATCTATTTCTAATATATCTCATGCACATTACATAAGCAGTACTAACTTCTTATACTAACAGTACTAATAAACTAACTAACAGTAGTAATAAACTAACATTTTGTACTGGCAGTACTAACTATAACAAACAGCACTAACTATTACAACTAGCAGTACTACTGACATAGTTTATTTTCTTCAATCTTCAGTATCAGCACAAATCTTCAAATAGCAGTACTAAGACCTTTCAACGGTATAAACTTGTAGAAGCCCTTAATTCCCAACAATCCTCCCTTAAACTTGTGATTTATCTTCAAATCATCAAGTTTCTTGAATTAAAACTTTTTGGCTCTGAGAGGATTCTTCCAAACCACTTTATCTTCTTGGTTTGTTGGCTTCTATAAAAATCTTCATAATTAGATCTTTCGCCATCTCACTATCTTCTTCTACTTGCAGCTTTCTACTTAGCATCAAATTCATAACTGCAATTGACAATGGATAATCCTTTTCTATCAACATATAAATATCATGTCCTCTTGTTGAAGATACATGATGTACTCCACATGTACCATACAGTCTCCATGTCAAAGAATCATACATATATCTTTGTAGCTTCCACAACACATCATCTTTATCTGGTTCAAACAACCTCTTCAGTTCAACCCATAAAGCTCTTTCCTTATCTTCAGTAGGTTCTGCTGATCTAAATCTTTCTTTAACTAAACTCCATAATGTAACAAGGTCTTCTCTGTCAAATCCTTTGAGCATATCTTCAAAGACTTGATATGCCTCTGTGATGTTTCTAACCCTGATAATCTTCTAATATTTTCTTGATCCTTCAGTATGAATTTCCCAGTCTATGATAGGATATTTTACTTGTAAAGCTTCTGCCTTAATTTCTTCTACTGGAACTATCTCCAACATCTTCTTAAGTTCTTCTTCAGATAATTCTTTTGGTTCTTCAGTTGGTTGTTCTTGAATAGGTTCTGACCTTGAAGCTTCAGCTGTCCTTAACTTCTTGAAACTCTCTTGAAGTAGTGTCTCTTCTGCAATTCTCTTTGTCTTTGTCTTTTCAACTTCTGTATCCTTCTTAAACAAAGTTTGTATCTTATTATACTCCTCTTCAAATATGGGTCTGATCTCATCATAGCTCATTCCTTTGAAGTAACCCATCTTGTATCCAGCCATATTCTTCAAATAAATCATCATATTCTTTCTTGCTTGAGCTACTGATACTGGTTTCTTCTTGAGAGTTTGATATCTTTTTATAGTATCTGACTGTCTTTCTTGAACTTGTTTAGCAATATAAATTCATAGTCAAAATTACATTTCTTCTCTTTATCCAACTGTTTATGTAACTCGTTTTTGTAACTCTAGGGCTTTTTCAAAATCAATCCTTTCCTGTTCTTCTCTTGCTGCAGCTCTTGCCATTTCTTTATCATTTAGCTTCTGAGCTACCTTTTCATCAGTACTAATCTGTTCTTTACCTTGAACTTCCTCAGCAGTACTAAAAAGACCTCCAGCAGTACTATCTCTTGAACTGTCAGTACTTCTTCTTCTAGTATAGGTCTTTACTTTTTCTTTGGATGCATCTGCAAGGATCTTAACTGCACTGAGAACACTTAATTGAGCTTTAGAACTCTCTTGGCATTGTTCTTCACCTTGTGTGATTTTTGTAGGAGTAAACTGCTGCAATGTGAATTCTTTATATTTTGTCTCTATCATTCTCCCATGTTTGGAAGTATCCTCTAAAACTAGATCCTCCTCATCATCAGAAATTACCATCCTTGCCTTTCTCCTTTCTATGGTAGATTTTAGCTTGGCTTCTAAATGTTTGACCTTCTTTACCAACTTTGTAAAAGCCTTACCATAAATCTTCTTAGTCTATTTGAGATCATCCTCCAAGCTGGTGACTTTGTCAGATAATTTGGTACATAATTCCATCAATTCCAAAAGTTGCATACTACTCTCCCCACTTCGAGATATGTTACCTTCTCCGAGTGGTGGTTCATTGGGCATAGGAGATAGTGTCGGAGTTGGATGTGATGTGGTGAAGGAATCAGTGATAGGTTCAGTTATAGGTACTTGAAAGGTTGTTCTTGTGATGACATTGGTTGAGATGCTGTGGGTTATGAGGTAGGTGGAGAAGCAATGGGTGTGTGTTGGGACTCAACAGTGAGTGTTGGTCCTTCACCCTGACCAGGTTGGTTATGAATCAGCATAGTATCAAATAGAGGAATGCCCCCCCCCTGAAAAACCTTGTTTCATGTTGCTAAAAAGTTTTTTGTGTTAAAGAAGGAGCAACATATGTTCTGTTGTGTTGATTAAGAAGCCTTTTCTTTTTATTCAAAATGATTTGTATAAATCGTGGATACATCAAAAAATTTGTTTTACTATCCACATTTTTCACCATACCATCAAAAATTAGTTTTGAAAATTTGAAAGTCCTGTTTGTAGCTAAACAAATGATTGCAGTTGCAATATTACTAGAAAATTATTCCCATGAAGTTTTCTTAGGACTTAAACAATGTAGTATGGTATGGATCAAAAATCTGCATTAGGGTGAAAATTTACCTTTTTGAAAAGTAAGTTTATCATTATTTGAAACATACCCCATTAGAGTGAGCCGATCAAAGATTTCAGTATTAGGCAAAGAACTAATACCATCTGCATCTACTAATTGGAGATGTCTCCTAACAGATGCTTCAGTAATAGCAATTGTTTGCCCATCAACTGTGACAGTTAGCTGTTGTTCTCTATCATTGACTGTATCGACAATAACAGACCACCAAAACTATTCAATAAGAGAAACATAGATCGTAGGGTTTCTAGTTAAAGCATACCTGATATGGATACCAGCAAGAAAGTCTACTATCTGATGGAATTCCTCACTTCCAGTTGGATTTTGAAGAAAAGCCACCATGTTATGCTTGTCGCAGAAGTACATATTAGCCATGTATATAAGTTATGAGCAAAATACTGATGTGAGTGATGGGTTAAGATCGATTTAGAATGAATTAGTGTTTGGTAAAAGCAATTGAGATTTTATAGAGAGTATATAAGGTTTTGATAGCGGATAAGCGAATAAATTGTATCTTTAACTTTAAAGGAAATCGTCTAAATAAGGTAAAGATCACAATTATCAAAATTAAGAACCTTATATACTCAGTAAGTTGTGTAAAAACCTCAACGGTAATATTCAAAGAGTTGAAAATTTGTTATTGACCAAACAATGTAAACAGTAACCCAGCAGTACTAATACTAGCCTAGCAGTATTAACTTTTGTCTAGCAGTACTAATATTTTTGCCCATCAGTATTAAGGATTTGCCTAGAAGTATTAACTTTTTCTCCAATAATCATGCAACAACATGACTCTATTCATCACAAACATACTAGAAACAACTAGATAGACATAAGAATTCACGAGGATCCATATTTATGCATAACCTATGAATAGAAGTAAAAAACTGTTAACCAAATCAAAATACTACATTTGACCCATTTCTTCCCAAATTTAACCTCAAGTCATCCCACCATCTTAGTTAAAAGAATAGTTTTTGGCAAACTATCAGCCATCAACGGATTTGATTATTCTTTACCAGTTGTCGTTTGCCCTGGAATAGCCAATTCTTTCTTGTCTATTAGACATGGTGAATTGATGACCATTTGTTGCGTGGTGCCAACACTGAAAGGACATTCATGCTATCATCAATATCCTCCCCTCAACTACAGTATTTTCACCAAATCAGCATATCAAATACCCTTTAAGCTCTAAACCTGTAAAATGTTAAGCACAAAGAAACACAATCTAAAACATTTTGCATACTGCTCACAAGAGAATCAGTTTCTCTTAGGGATCCAAGTCATTACTGACTTGAGTCTGCCTGTTGGATCAACATAGTTAAATTGCTTACTAATGTATGATCCACTGTTTTTGGAGACATGATCTAGAACATTAATTTTAGGTCTCCATACCCAGCATGCTGAGGACTTAACAACATTAATCCCTTGTTCCCCAACAACACTTGTCACTCTATTTCCCTTAGCAGTATTAACAAAATTTATCTTAGGAGTATTAACTTTGTCATTTAAATTTCTGTTTTTAAGTGCTGTTTGTTGGTAAAAAAAGTCTCCTAGATGGTGAATGTGACTTCTGAAAAGCATTTGGTCTAGTTTTTGCAGCATTCACAAAAGATTTAGGTGTAGCAGTATTAATAGGCCTGGCAGCACTAACTGATACTATGCCAGACTTAGTTAAAACTGTTGCTGGAACAAAATTCCTTCGAGAATTAGAGAAATTTTGATGATTAACCCTCATAGCATTATTCCAAACTGGTCTGACTTCCCTTTGACTAGTTCCCTTTTTCACATTGTTCAACACAGGTTTTTGTACCATCTTTTTATCATGAAAATCACAGTCTTTAATTAGATGGTTAAGACTCCCACACACAAAACAAGCTTTCTTTATAAACTGAAACCCAACTCCTAATTTCTGAGTTTTTATTTCATTCTAGTTTGTTCTGTTTTTCCTAAGATTTTGACTAACTTTCTTAGGTTGATTAGCTTGATCAGGTTTATGTTGAACATTATCAGATTTTTATACCATTACTTCATAATCATCCTCATCACAATCAGAAACCCAATCTTCAATTATTGGGGAATTAGTAGTTTTCTTAATCTCATTTGAGGAATTTTCACAGACACCCTTATTTGCCTTAAATCCATAGCCTTCAAATTCGGGCTGTTGAAACTCCTTAAGACCAGAGTTGGACAAATCAATAGTTGGGGTGCAAATAAGCCTGTAGGTGGAGGTGGAACAGCATTATACCCCACACCTTTTCTATTGTTATCAGAAATTTGACACCCTATCAATTTATCTAAGCTCTTAGAGGCATTTTCAAAATTATCAATTTTAATTTGATTTATCTCTTTTTCTTTCTTAAGTTTTTCTATCTGAATATTAAGAGCATTAATTTCTGAGTCTTTAAATGAGGCATCTCTTTTTAAAACAGCAATTTGGTCGCAAAGCATAACCTCATTCTTTTTGTAGAAGACAAGTTGTTCTTCTAAAGAAGCTAGACCTCTTTTATAGGTAGCTAGATTAAACTCAAAATTATTAAATTCTACTCTTAAATTATCAATCTAAGTTTTAAGAGTTTCAAAGGATTTAAGACAAGTGTTAGAACACGTATTATGTACCTCTGAATCTGAGAAAGCCATAAGAGCCAAGTTGGTAGGGACTTCCTCATCTGTCATGTAGCTCCAGTCAAAACCTGCTCCATCAATAGCCACTATTGCTTTAGAAGAAATGTCTTCCACATTCACAGTCCTTCTTAAGCTGTCTTGATTTCTAGCCCTGCTTTCTTGGTTCCTAGGACCTTTGCATTCCCGTGCAAAATATCCCATCTTATGACAGTTGAAACATTCTACCTTGGATTTGTCATATCCTACAGTATCACTTCCATTGATAGTGATCTTCTTTCTAGTTCTCTGGTAATACCTCCTTGCTCTCATACTTAGTAGTGCCAATTACCACTTCAAATCTATTTCTTCAAGATTATCTTCATGGATTTGTTCTAGGTCTTCATGAACAAGTTGAGAGCCATTTAGTTGATTGGCCAGGAAAGCATAGACAGTGGCATCACTCAAGTTAGCAGTACTATCAAGAGTACTATCAATATTAACTATAGAGTTAGCAGTACTAACTTGAACATTAGCAGTATTAACTTCATTGGTACTGCTAGGAGTTTAAACAAAGGCCATATTCTGAGACCCTGAATTTAAGCTTGATGTAACAGTTCTTTTCACTTCTTGTTCAACAATCTTAAAATTGTTGTAAAGATCATCAAAGCTCATTGAGTCAAGATCTGGTTTGTTCTTCCAGACCACAACATAAGTGTTCCATTCAGAAGGCAGAATTTTCAAGAACTTTAAATTGAGATCTTCTTGAGAGATGTTTTCACCCAAGATGGCCAACTGGCTAACAATTTTCTAAAGCCTATTAAAGATAGAGTCAAGTGACTCTGTGCTTAGGGCGTTGAAGTTCTCATACATTTGCTTTAGAAGTGTCTTTTGTGTCTTCTTTGTGGCATCATTGCCACCAAATCTTGTTTGTATGGATGCAAACAAAGTCTTGGCATCCTTGTATTGATTAAAAGTCAATTGATGTTCATTTGGAATTGCCATTACATCATTCTTCTTTTGGAACTTCTCTTCGGTAGTAACAGGACCTGGTATTGTTAAAGTAGAGGTACCATCTGTATTTGTTGTTGTTCGTGCTACAAGATTGAAGGAATTGCCATTTTCTATGATATCCCATAGAGAATAGTCTTGAATTTGAAAGTATTGCTCTATTCTGAGTCTTCACATCTTATAGTCATCCTGTTTTAGAAGGGGCAACTTTGCAACAACATTGTTTTGGGCAGTTTCTAGATCCATCTCTTTGTGTGAATAAAGAGTTCTTCAAGTTTGTTTCTTCTTGATCAAGGTTTCAGAACACAAGCTTTGATACCACTTGTTGATCCCTTTTTAACAGATCTTTGATTAGCTTGTTGAAGCTTTAGTTATCTTAGATAGATCTAAAACAACTATGATAGAAACCTTGAGTAATATATATAAAGATTATGCGGAATCTAATCTTTATACACTAGAAGAATAATAAAGCAATGTAATAGTAACACAAGATCTTTCTCTTAACTCACAATATATTGAATGATTCACAAAACAACTATATGTTTTGCCTAATAGTTATGACTTTTCTATATTGATTGATCTCTCTAACTATGCCGTAGGGTTCCTTTTATACACTAAGGAAAACCCTAATGGGCTTACAAAACGCGTTAAGTGATCATGCATATCTATTCCTAATATATCTCATGCACATTACATAAGCAGTACTAGCTTCTTATACTAACAGTACTAATAAACTAACTAACAATAGTAATAAACTAACATTTTGTACTGGCAGTACTAACTATAACTAACAGTACTAACTATTACAACTAGCAGTACTAATGACTTAGTTTATTTTCTTCAATCTTCAGTATCAGCACAAATTTTCAAATAGCAGTACAAAGACCTTTCAACAGTATAAACTTGTAGAAGCCCTTAATTCTCAACATTTATGATTGTCATTTTTTATTTTTTAGTGTTCTTCAATTGTTATAGTAGGCTAGATCAACTAGTATTTAATTTAAACTTTGCATGAAAATAATAAATAGTACTTAACTAAATTCATGGATTAGTTGTTTTGATATCTATTGCAATCTCGTATCAAATTTTGTTCGTTGCAGTTTCCTTGTAATATGCGTTGTAGCAAAACTGTAGGAAAACCATTTGAACATGATCCGTTGCAATTGGTCTGGGTGATGATGCTAACGGGATATTTGTAAACAAAGTAAGTGATGAAGAAGCCAATGTGATGGTTAGCGGGGTGACTGATGATAAAATTAAATAAGCCGTTTTTGACATTGAAGACAACAAAGCCCATGGGCTAGATGGTTTTACCTCAAAAAATTTCAAAAAAGCATGGGATGTAATCAAAGATGACTTGTGCAAAGCTGTTAAAGAATTTTTCAATTTTGGTAAACTCCTTGGGGAAGTGAATGCAACCTTAATTACCTTAATTCTTAAGTTGCCTACCCTAATAAAGGTGTCTGACTTTAGACCCATTGCATGTTGCAATGTGATGTATAAGTGCATTAGTAAAGATTTAACCAATAGGATCAAGATGGTGTTGAATAATTTGGTTAATCAAAGTCAAAGTACATTAATTCCTGGCAGGGCAATCACAGACAATATTTTGTTAACTCAAGAACTATTGATGGGATACAATTGTGTTAATGGACTAAAAAGGCATTCTTTCAAGATAGACCTACAGAAAGCTTATGATACAGTCTCATGAGGATTCCTTGAGAGCATCTTACATAAATTTAGATTTCAAAGAACAATGGTGAAGTGGATAATGACTTGCATTTCAACTCCTCATTTTACAATTTGTGTAAATAAAGATAATGACTTGTCATGGAAGTACTTAATTTGTTCTTCAAGGAGAAAATTGAAAAGAGAGAAATTTTAAGTATCGTTATGGATGTAAAAGTCTAAAGCTTACTCACTTGTGTTTTGCTGATGACCTACTGGTCCTATGCCATGGGGACATAACATCAGTCAATACTATTTAAAGAGCTATTGAGAAATTCAGTGAAGTATCAGGTCTATATCCAAACATGGGAAATAGCACATTTTTTGTGGAAGTGTTAATAATGATGAAAAGAATGACAGTCTGAGTATCATGCCTTTTAAGATTGGAAAGAAGTACTTAGGAGTTACTTTAGTGGATCAAAGATTGGTGTCAATGACTGTAAATGCCTCATTGATAAAGTCAAGAAGAAATTAAGTGATTGGAAGAATAAGAGTTTGTCTTATGCAGGAAGATCTCAATTGATAGCCTCGGTATTGTCTTTTATGCAAGTCTACTTTGGTATGTTTTTAGGCTTCCAAACGCTGTTATTAATGACATTGAAAAATTGTTCAAAGGTTTTCTATGATGCAGTGGTGAATTGACTAGAGGCAAAGCAAGAGTAGCATGGAGACAAATATACATACCAAAAAACCAAGGAGGGCTTGGTCTAAAACCATTAGATCAATGGAATAAAGCTTTGTTAATCAAGCATAATATTGCCATAATGAAAGAATCATTATGGGTAAAATGGATTAGTACTGTAAAACTGAAGGGAAAGAGTGTTTCGAATATCTAAGTTTCTAATAATGATAGTTAGAGCTGGAAGACCATTATATACCTCAGACCAATTAGAGAAAGGCACATGATATTTAATGTAGGGGATGGAAAGAAGATTTTTGTGTGCCATGTAGATAGGATGGCAATCAAGCACTTTCTCAAGTAATAAGTAAAAGGGACATCTACTCAGCTGGTTTCAAGGATAATGTGAATTTGTGTGACCTGGTGGATGCAAATGGGTGGAAATGGCATGCTCAGTGGAATAGAAAATACAGTCTCATACAAAGTCTTAATGTTCCTAAACTGGTAAATAAGCCTGACTCCCTTGTTTGGATCACTAATAGTGGGAATGAGGTGAGATTTACTACCAATCAAGCATGGAGAGATATAAGGAATGATGAGTCAACAATCACATGGGAAAAGTTGGTATGGTTCTCAATCTACAAACCTAGGCATACATTTGTTTTATGCCTAGTTGTGAAAAATAAACTGTTGACTCAAGACAAACTGGTGAAATGGTACTCTCACAAAATAATGAAGTGTTCCTTCTATAAGGTAGATATAGACTCACATGATCATCTATTCTTCCAATGTGGTTTTGCAAAAGAAATTTGGATTGCAATAAAAGACAAAGCAAAGATCAGAACTAATGCAAACAAGTGGGATGATATTGTTAAGGAACTAAGTTATATTAAGAATCATAATAGCATGTGAAGTGTTATCAAAAAGTTATGTCTTGCAACAACTATATATTACATATGACAAGAGAGAAATAATAGGATAATCAAGAATGAAGAAAGGGACATAACTATTTTGATTAGAACCATTTGTGATGAGATCAGAGTTAAGCTGCTATCACTAAAGTCTAGAAGATCAAATGTTATCCTGGAAGCTGTTACTTTATGGGATGTCCAATTTGTATGCCATTGATGATTTAGATGTAATTGTATGTGGTTTGAAGGAATATTTAGTTGGGAAGGTATTATGTGCAGAGGGGATTTTGGGTATAAAAAGTTGGTTGTATGGTGTTATAGCGTTGGATGAGCCCTTGTTATTATGGATGATGCCTTGCTTGGATGCTAGACTATTTGATAAGGGGCATAGTATCAAAAGTATACCTTCAAGAAGGAAATATAGTCCTCTAACAAGGGTAAAAAATACTCAGCATTTGATGATGCCTACCATGGATGATAGCCTAGATAAATCACTATGAGGTTGGGGCTACAGTGTGCTCTTTTAGTCTGCCTTCATGGAGGAAATGTAGTTTGTGCTTGAATATTTTCACACCATTGAGGCCCATTACTAGCAATGTCTAGAGCTGTTCTACATTGGAATGGTTTTTGATTGATTCTATTGTTATGGGAAATCTAGGTGGTGTGAGTGAATTTGTGAAGAATGGTTACTTAGAATGTTAGTTTTCCAATTAGTGATGTATAATCCTGTGATCATAGACATGTCTACGGATCAAAGAATCTTTGAAAAGTAGCAAACTTATAGACATGTCTATGATCACGGATCATGACATTGCTAGTGATGTATAATCCTGTGATCACAATTCTTTATAAGATTTTTTTAACAAAACATCGATATGAATAAGGGTGCTAAGTGTAAAATCTATTAAAAAAAGTTACGGGCTCAATAATTACTCAATAAAGTGAATTGATTTGGGGTGACTTATTACCCACTAGTCACTCTACTGGGGTTCTTTGTATGTTTTGTGTGATACATGCAGACCAAGCGTGATCAGCACACTAGGTTATCAAAGTATAAGGTTTAAATGACAAACCAATCGACATCAAAACTTACTTCGGATGTTCGCCATACAAATCACTCAAGGTGTCACATAATTAATAGTATTTGTTTAGGGATTAATTATAAGTGATGCATTTAAGGTAAAGGAGGCATTCAGACCCATGCGATGCACACAGGTTGTATCTAATTCTTGATTTCGTAATGTTTCTGTGAAATGTTGAAGTGTAAGATGAGGGTGCATCTAATTGAAACGGATTGCGTAATGTTTAGCTAAATGGTTATAAAATAATTTGAGTTAAAGGAAGGTTAAATGCATACGCCTCTTTCAAAATAAGGTTTAATAAAAGAACAGTAATAATTAAGTAGTTTCTTAAATTGCGTGTTCTAGACCTAATTCTTATTTTCGATTGGGGTTATCCGATCGAATTCTTTCAAGTAAATGGTTAAAATACACGAATGTGTGGCATCATTACACTTATTGTATTAATAACATTAAGTCATTAGATTATAATCAATGTTTACACGATGGATGAAGAGTTATGAATAATTTAATTTATTAATCATGTGTAAGAACATTTGGTGACAAACGTTAATTTTAAAATAGTCGAAAACCACTTACCTAAAATTTCGAACACCACACATATTAAACGTAATAGTTATAGTCTTTCACTAATCAAAAAATCAAACCATTCGAGCAATAACTCTCAATCTATAAAATCTTGATAATAGTTAGACTTAACATTTGAACAATGTACCAACTTATGTAAGCAATCCCAAAACTCCCCTTTTCAAAATTTTAGAAAAACTAAACACAGACATTGACACAAAAGTAACAACACAATGGTTGCCTAAAACATACATTAACTAATGTTTCATGTAACCAATAATACATATAAAAAATGGAGGACTGTTTCTATATAGTATTCACACTATAATCTCTTGGCCTATACAATTTCTAAATATTTCAAGAGCTTCCCACCCCTGTAAAAGTACAAATAAAGTTGCCGTTTCTAGTGTGCGCCTATCTGCTGTACGGTTGATTTAAAGATAGCCGCAGATAGGTATGAAAATGAGAAAATATGACACCAATATCCTTCTATGAATCTTCGGTAAGAAAGCTCTCAACTTTGAGCAAGTAGTTTTGGGTCAAGGAAAGTTAACCCACCAACATTCTTGTTTCATTTTCCTTCAAATAATTGCATTAATCAACTATATTAGTAACATATTAATATAGGCTAAGGGCATCCACTATGGTGGACCTTTAAAAAGGTTTATAAATTTTCCACATTTTACAATGTCATTAAATTATAAATCATGAACCTATTCTCACTATGGATAAAGCTTTTGAGGTTTTTAAATTGTTCAAACATAAATTAAATATTATCATGGTACATAAATTCTTGGACCTCTTCAAAATACTAGATCTTTTCATGCCACCTAGACATGAAATGGTTCCTTACTATGGTAAAAAAATTCTTGGACCTCTTTATAAGTTTTTAGACCTATTCTTGAAACACCATAGTGGATGCTCTAACTTTAGTAAACATTCTAATAAAGATTTTCTTATTGAAA
This sequence comes from Tanacetum coccineum, assembly GCA_026074375.1. NCBI lineage: Eukaryota > Viridiplantae > Streptophyta > Magnoliopsida > Asterales > Asteraceae > Tanacetum > Tanacetum coccineum. The sequence continues at coordinate 18,705 of BQNB010074277.1, read as the reverse complement.
ACCTATCTTTTTGTACCCACAATATTTAAAGTTGACCCTTTGACCCGTTGTGTTTAAAGTTTCATTCTTAACTTCATTTCTGATGTTTACCCATCTGAACCAAATGAAAAATGGTTTCAAAGCGGCATTTTTGACCAAATATGTAAAGCATAAATGAGGAAAGAAAATGATGTTTTGATTCTACCTTGGCTTCATGATTTAAGACCACAAAAACCAATCTAGTCATGTGTTATCCTACACTATAATGGAAGGAATTAATACACAGTTCTGTGCATTCAAAAAAAGGTATTTTGAGTGTACTTTTCCGAAACTAACAATCAATAGCTAATTTATGTGAATGGAAAACTCATACACTCGCACTGTTTGAGTTGACATTCAAACCGACAATAGCTCGTACTTTTCTAAAACTAACAATCATTAGTACACGCTTTTGAGTCTGCTGTCATGTGAAAAACCATCACTATTGGGTTTATTCATCTGTCTAAACTTGGATTTTAAAAAATCCATCGTCTTACTAATTCTGATTATAGAATCATGTTGAACAACACCCTAACATCTGTGAACATTTTTAGTTGATAGTTATCGCCATGGTTACTCGACCATGCGACTACAATTATATTGCTATCACTTGCAATTTATGTCTCGTATAGGAGCAGTCTGTGATTCAATGTTAGTTTATTAGCATAAAACTTATTCAGCCAACGACATGACGTCTAAATAGATATATGGACTAAGCCTAATGAACGTAAAAGTTGCGAACTTTTTCAGAGTGCAAACTGACTATAAACTGCGAAAGAGATAATGTAGTAGTGAAGGTGGAAATAATCTAAATTTTCATTTTAAAGCTCTCATTTATAAGTCGTGGTATGCATCAAATATAACTTCACAAATAATGCAATTTAGACATATACCTGTATGGATTCCTTTTAAGCTTTTCTTCAACTGATAGCAGCGTCTCCAAATACTTGGAATAATTCACGTACCAAAAATCATAGAAATACACAATGCACTATAAAAAATAGAATCAATAGAGTAGTGAAAGTAAAGCATGTGTACTTAAATAGTAACATCACGATCCTCTTCCTTACTTGGTGCTGGGGTATAATCCATTGGCTCCATCTAAATCACTTCATGAACATTCATTTGGATAAGCCCTGTAATCATGTTCATATGTAGTTAGTTTTGAAGCAGACGAAACATCCTATGAGAATCTGCAACTTTTATACCGTATATACCAAGACGCGCCTTCTCTAAATAATTTAGACCGTTTGGTATTTTCATATGATGGGAAGAAAAAGTCAGCAACTTTCAAAGGATTCATTAATGTAATGAAGAAATTTCAACATACGAATGTCAAAAAAGGGGCAAGGACACGAAGTTTCTGACTTTCAAAAACGAACCAAACCCAATCAGACATGTTTTAATCAACACAAATTATTACCCGCATTCATCAATTACTAAATCATAACCTGCCATTTTGCCAATACATACAAAAACTAATTACATAATCTAGATGAAATCACAACCTAATATACATTTTGATAGTAGGCATTTTTTTACGAAAGCGCAAACTGCCATTAAGACATCATTTCCTTCTCTACTGAATGCAGATGTTTTTATTATTGGGTCGTGTATTCGAGTGGATTAACCCATGACAGTATACGATCACCTAAATCTAAAAGTTCAAATACTCAAATAATTCATGCATATTATGTTCGCTATCAATGCATGATCTTTAACAAAAACATCAAGACAAAAAAACCCGATAATCATAATCGTCAAATTCTCATCTTTTTAACAATTTATCAAAATCCCGATAACCCGTAATCATATCAAATAATCAAATAAACTACCCAAATAGTCATGATTAAAACTATCTCATACACTACAACGTACTTATCTATTTTCATATTGATGCTCGTTATGAATATGAAAACCCATACATCAAACCCATATATCATAAAGATGCCAACTTAATTATAGTTTTTGCACAATTACATAATTTTGTTATCAATTCTGGCTTGGCATGAACTATGAAGTCCAGGTAATGAATAAAAGATACTAACAAGCTTTAAAACAGCAGACCCACCTATTATGGATTCATATTAACGAAAACCGCTAATTCTCTTACTCATTAATCTTCTTCCTTTTTGCGTAAGAATTTACAAACATATAACTAATTGAAGCATCACCACTCTAGGTAAAATATGTGTTTGTATATATCAGTTATGCATAACTATTATGAAGAAACTACTAAAAACTTGGAAATTTAACATACCACACGTATCATGTTTGAACAACTCTTGTCTACGCCTTCGATCTCTAGCGGGTATCACGCCATGGTGACACTATTGAACATGTGATGTTTGTATCAAATTTGGATGTTTACAGGGGAACCATTTGCATTTCTGGAGCGGCCAAACGCTAAGAAATTCAACTTCTGCAGTAAAGAAGTGTCTCATCCCATGAGTATCTGTCATGTATACAATACATTATAAATTTAAAAAGAATCCATTAAAGAAGGTGGATGATGCATAAATAACACATACTGCTTGTCAGATCCCGAGCTGTAATATCTCGTCAACATTTTCATTGTAGGTTAAAATCACATATGATTCTTGTGTAAATGATCTCACTGTTACGATGGCCCCAAAAGATTCTTGTACACAGACATGCATTATAAATTTATACGAAAATGTCAACCAAGATTCAAACAGGTTCCAAATTCAAACAATTACTCATCAAGAGTATATCGAGCTGCAATAGCTACATTATTAAAAACACAAAATCTCATGGGTAGCTTTGCGTTTGGAATAGCATGACTTCCAGGAGGTCTTATTAATGCAAAACCAATTGGAGGGATATCATTTAATTTTGATGCCTCCACCTACATAATATATTTTCCCAAAAGAATTGAAAGTGCACTAGCGACTCCTAAAGCCCATCTTCCTTACGGTATGTTCTTGACTCGTCTCTTTCGACATGTCATGGAAATTTACCCTCATCTTGATAATGGCATCTACGATGTCGTTGAACGAGTCATGCGTCCACTTGCTCTGAGACAAACCCGTCGACCTCGAAGTGATCGTGGAAAAGCCCGTCACTCTGTCTCTTCAAACTCCGCCCATCATAACCGTGGATCTTCATCTCACCAAGGAGATGACGATGAGGATGATGGTGCTTCTCGTGCTAGTACCTCGTCTCCTACAACCTACCTAAACTCTCTCGGACCTCTCGATTACCAACCATACGACATTCCTACTTCTTCTGAACAAAATGATGATCTTCTCTTCGAACGTCAAACCGACTTGCTTAATCAAACACAACAAATGCATAAGGAACTTAGAGGTAGATTCAAGTCATTTGGCAAGGCATTGCGAGGAGTCTTCAGCAAGAAAAAAGAAGTGAAGATGTTGTGTGATAACTAGTTTAATAGAATAATTGGTTTAGGATCATGTGTGAACTTATGCTTATGTTTATGTTTAATTAATTATGTGATGACAACCCAACTTAGTCTGAAGAACTTGAACTAGTTTAAGCTTGCTTAGGACTCTAATCTTTGAGAATGATTAGTATGCTTTTATAATTATGCATTCTTGTTCTATTTTATTTGTTGCAAACATACATGATAAACTTGATTTCATGCATATATTTACATAGGACTTGCTACAAATTCACCACCAAAACACAACATTTCTTATAAATTTTTGGTCGTCTGAAAAACACCAGATGGACGGCCCCTTAATTCATAAGGGTGGTCCCCTTAAAGATAAGGGGGCCGACCATTAATTAAGGGGACTGGCCATCTGGTTCATGGATTTTACTGTTTCTTTTTGCTTTTTGACCCTCTTTTACCTAGCCTCAGCTATCCTTACCCAGAATGCTTGAACAGATTTTGTAAAATCCTAAACTAATTCAAACTTATTCCATTTCCAAACTATTTTCTTCTAATAAATTCCATCCAAATGCATATCATCACTTCACCATCTTTTTCATCCTCTATCAACCACTATAAACCACCATGGCATCCACTTGAGCTTCCATTTCCAAAGCTTCTAAAAGACCAAAAATCAACATCATTCCACCAAAATAATTGTTTGTGGATTTAACTCAAGATGACACCAAAACCCCATCACCCAAGCATCAACTCTCATCACCTAGTGCTCCTAATGCACCCTCAAAAACACCATCAACCAAAGGCACTTCCTCTTCCTCCATTGACTACACACCCAAATCACCAACCTCATCCATATCACCATCAACAAATGGTTACTTGAACTCACCAACATCCCCTCCTCCAAGAGTTCCTCCACCTCCTCCAACTCAAGAAAATGCATCAATGGACATCACTCTCACCCTTTCACCAATTACCCCACTTGATGTCCAATTTGATACTCCATCACCCTCTCCACCTATCTTTGGTCATCCCATTCCTTGGAACCTTCTTGAGGCACATGGAGACTCATGTTTGTGTTGCATTCACAACCGTACTCTTATCTTTGGATTGAGAGATGAACTCTAATGCATGTTTTCTCACATTGAATACATGCTTTCACAACCTCTACCACCTAACTCCCCACCACCACCATCACTTTCACCAAACTAAACATACACCATGTTTAGCTATTTTCAAATAATTGTCAACCAAACCTTTTGCAAGCAAGTCCTATAGAATTCTAGGAATATTAGGACATTTATAGTTAATCTTTTATGTATGTTGTACTAATATGCTTCAAGCATATTATCTCTATTTCATGTATGCATGATTGTGTTTTTATACACAATTCTTTATGTTAAATGAATGATCTTTGGTATTATGTTATCAAGTATGCTTTTGCTTGCACTTAAATTTAATGTATGCATGAATATGTTTTATACACAATTTTTATGTTTAATGAATGCTCCCTAGTTGATATATATTTGTGATTGTTAATTTACACAAATAACTTGACAATTGTTAAGCTTCATCAACATGTTTAAATATTTTTCCTATTTGCTACATGTTAGAAATGGTTGTCTTGTTCTTCTAACTTGTTTTTCTAGCAAAGTTACCATAGCTCGATTCCTTGGTGCCCTCGAACGAGGGGGAGTACACATCAAGGGGGAGCGTTCACCCTGTCGACTTTTCACATATTCATCGACGAAGCCTTTTTGTAGAAATGGAAATAAAACTCACTAAATACTTGTTTAAAAACAATTTTACATTTAATGAGTTTAAATTTTATAATCATAAAAATAGGGGAGATTGTTGATAGAAATAATGCCTAAAAATGTTATTAATATTTTTCGATTTCTCTATGTTTTGATAATCACAAAATGTAAAAACAATTAATGTAAAATTGTTTGTAAACAAGTAATTAGTAGTAAATTTTCATTTTGAAAATTTAATCACTTAAAGGTATGAATAAACATATGCTTAATGCATTTTATGATCAAATATTTTTATAACTTTTACAAAACATTTTTGGATTTAAAAGAAATGTTTTAAATTCAAATTTTATACCTAAAAACGGCTAGAAATGTTCTAGAAAATACCTTCCCCAGAAAAGACAAAAAAGGGACTGTTTGGGCTAGGCGACCCCCTTAATTATAATGGTGGTCCCCTTAATAATTAAGGGGACCGACCCCTATTTAAGGGGACCGCCCAGACAGAAAACCAGCTCAACTGACCTATAAATACTGGACTATTCCCTACCGTTTTTCTCACCTTTTGCACACACTTTCTTTCTGTTCTAAATCAGTTTATACACTCCTTTCTTTCCTTTGATCATTTAACCATAAAGATTTGTTTCTAAGTGATCCAAGCTTAACTCCTCAAGTGCAAGAGAGGAATACTTCTTATTATCAAGTCAAGAAGTGTTATAGTATAGTTGGTATAGTTATGTAGTTTTATCATATCTTGTAAATCATTTATGCATATTGTGAAGGTGTGTATCGTAGTTGTGTATAATAAGTAGATTGTTGTGATCATTGTAAGTATTGTTAGATCGGGGTGATCTTAGTAAGTAGTGATAGATTGACGTGATCATAGTATTGTCTAAAGTGAAGTTGTGAAGTGAAGAGAAGTTGTGAAGTAGAGTGAAGTTGTGTAGTGAACCCAAGTTGTGAATTGTCGTGAAGCGGTTTGTTGTGTTGTGATATATTGGTTCTAGTTAGGATTAGAACTCAACATTTCGCTTAGTGTTGAAAATTGGTGTAAGCTAAGTTGTGTACGGTTTTCTCCGCCTAAATGG
>BQNB010074276.1:13755-31847 GCA_026074375.1 Tanacetum coccineum | reverse complement strand
TTTCTCGTAATTTAGTTTAGATGCTAAGGATGTGATTTTTAGTAAAGATTGAGTATTGATGCGGTTATGTTTGTAAACGGGTTAGACGAAGTTAGTTATATTGTGTAAATTAGGTTTTAGCTGATATGTTTATTAGTGTTAGCAACTTCTTAAAGTTTGTGAGGTCTTAGTTCTAGGGATTTAATGAGGTTCTGTGTTAGTCTTGCACAAACCATTGGTGCTTCTGTTTATTATAAACTAATCTAGATTGCAAGGATGCAATTTGATTCTAGTTTGAGTGTTTATGCATCGAGGTTACTTAGGGGTTAGGTGATCATGATTTATTAGAAATAGGATTTTCTTTGAGTATGCGAGGTGTTTGGTTGGTGATTATGACGAGGGTATGTGCTAGTTGATTTCTTATAAGTAGCATGACGTGTTGCTAATTATTTGTATGTATAAGATCAATTTAGAGGGTTGTGCATATATGTTTCAAGGTTGATAAGAAATTAATGAATGAGTGTGCATACGTATTTTATGGTTGATACAAATTCAATTGACGGGTTGTGCATATATGTTTTATAGTTGATATCAAATTAATGAATGTGTGTGCATATGTGTTCTTGATTTTCATATTAAGATTTTGTTTTATAAAAAAAATTTCGTATTCAAATCATTGAAATTGGTTACTTTTGACTAGGCGTTGTGGTGCGAATTTTTGTATATTTAATGAAGAAAGAGGTCCATTCTTAATCAAGCAAACAGTTGTAGCAAATTGTGATATGTGTCAAAATAGGTTGTTGCTATGTTTTACAAATGATGAACTGATTTGGTATCTTAAGATATTGTCATGTGTTATTTCATTTGGAAATGATGTTTTTTTTAAGTATGGGAAAATTGTTTCGCTTTAATTGGTTAGTTAATGGGTCAAAATGGTAACTTTTTATTTTCATATGATTGAAATTAATAATATTCTACTTTTATCGTCGGAATAAGTGTTGAACTGACATTTTCACATCTTATAACATGTGCAGGTTTAAGAAAGTCGTGCGATGCTATAAAGAAGGATGACAACGAGTGTGCATATTTGGCGCGCCTATGAAAAGTTGAAACTAGCTCAACAGAGTGCGCATATGGTCCGACTTTTGAACTAATGTTGACGCGACTACAATGTGCATATAATGTCCGAAAAACACAGGCTAAAGAATGACTTTGCATAACGATAATGAGGTGTGCACATTTATGTCCGTAATTCTGCGTTAAAGGAATATTATTAGTGTAGTAGCACGTGTATACAGATCAATTAGATACCTTGTATGCTTTTACTTGTTAAACAAATTTGCATTAATTGTATTTCAAATGGATTAGTATTGAATTTTGTGTATATCATTTTTTGTTATTTTTTGCTTTGTTATAAATTTACACTTATTATACAAAACACATATGCACCAATTACTATTGAAAAACATGCATGTTAGAAAATTTAATCCAAAATTTAAGATATAAAAATTTCTAACCCTAAAAACATATATGTTAATGTTTCTAACAAGTGAGAGAAATTTTTTTTTTTTTAAACTGATTTTTTATTTTCGAAAATTAAAGAATTTTTTAGGAAAGTAAAAAAAATCAAAAAATTAAAGATTAAAAAAACAGGATTTCTTAAAAAAAAAAATCAAAAATAACTAAAAAAAATGTCTTTTTACCTATTATACCCCTTTTTGAATTAATAAAAGTGGTCACTTTATTATTACAAAAAGAAAATATGAAGTGGTCTAAAGTAGTTTTTCTCGCAGTTCTCAGCACTTAAAATACGTGCCGAATAACTAAAGATCCCCCATACCATACATATATAGGTATATACATATACATATATCAATATACATCAATCACAAAACTCATTCACACCTTCGAACACTTTTTATCACATGACCAATTATAAGGATATCATATCCGTATCAACAAGGAACACCGTGACAGCTAGTTTATTTTATCTATAACATTGAGATCCATATCTGGAAGACACTTCCGCCTACACACCTGCCATCATAAATTAATCCGACTTAAAACATTCAAACCCATTGCTAATTGGGCCCTAATTTTTTTATGTACATTGGGCTACAAGAGAACGGATTCGTTTCACATGTTGATGGGTTTTGAAACAAAACTTATATGATTTGTTCTTCATTGACTTTGAAATACCCATAAAATTCTTAAGTGATAGACATAACCTAACGAAAACAGCTTAAGATCTACCTCCACCAAAACCATTCTATATGTGTATACAGCTGGGAAATGTCTATTGTCTTTATTTATGGAATTCAATAGGGGATGATATAATTGACACGTTTGCATGGGTGATAGAGGTCAAATGTGTTCTCATAACACTTGTTTCAAAGAAAGGTTATGCAAGGCATGACCCAATGTCGAAGGTTTATTCTTATGTTGCATTACTACATAAGGATATGGCGAACCTATAGTTGATGTGTTCATCATACAAGCGCCCCCCTACTGTCATTTTTAAACTCACGAGCCAGCTTGGAAGTCTACCAACCATTGTCACAAGAATTTTGTCCTCCTTCTTACAACTTGGTGGTAGAAGGAGATGAAAAGTACCTTTTTCAACTACAGCTACACTACAAACGGCAATCACTTAATTTTGAGTCTACTGATAAGGTCTCGTATTATATATATTACTCACCTCCTACAACCACATACCAGCGGCGTAACTCTTTAGAAGTAAGATGATCGGGCTAGAAAAAAATCTTGTACAACAAGTCAGTTCTGTGAAAAACTCAAAGACAGAGGATAGAGATATAAGATAGGCATAGACATTGTACATTTGCGATTTATTTATTAGATTATGCGACAAACTCATACTGATATCACTTTTTATTTGTGTTGAATCATAATAAATTTGGAGGGAGAAATTCGCTACACAAGATCTGTCCTGTTACTCATCTTAAACTGGATACTGTTAGTATACAGAAGTAGCATGGTTCATTTTTTTGTCTGATTTTGGTACTAGTAAATTAGTCGTAGTTTTAAGAGAGTAACTGGGATGATACGGTCTTCATGGTATTTTTCACATAATTTATGAAAACATATGAATAACTATAAATGATAATCATATGTGGATATTTAAAACATGTCTAACAAAAAGGAAATAGAGACTTTACACAAAAAAGCCGTCTTCTGTTTTTTTTGTCTATGACATAAATATCATTACACTTGATATTATAAGCCAATTCACATACTAAAATCACTGTCCCAATCATTTGACGATACCATATATACAAAGATAAAGCGAAGTGTATAGTATGTTTTCCTTACACACACTACAAATATTATTAAAACCCCAAAAAATAAAATTCCAATATTACATAGATGAACGTCTATCCCCGTCTTCTCGCGTCCCCTCCCCCTCCCTGTCCCAAGTTAACAAGAAATAGGGCTTGTATTTTTGCTTAAGATCTGTTGTTACATACTTGCTTCTGTACCCAACCACGAAGCCCTCAATTCGGTAACACAGCTAAAACCAAACTCTCTTCATTCCATTTTCTGCCAATATAAAACTGATATACTTTGCTTGACTTTTTCCTTACACTAAGTTTGACCCCCTTTTTTTTAACGAAGCCCTTCAATTTTCCCCCCCAATCCTTGTACTCAAATAGTGTTTTTCTTCTTCTTCGTTACGGGGCCCTCAGTTTTCTCCCTTGCACTCAACTATATTAGTATTATCTTTTCACATTTCTCTTATTTTTTTTTTTCAAAAACTTTTGGATCACTAACTTAAAGTATCTTTCATATCAAAATAGAAATCAAACTTGATGGTTTTATTTTTTTCCTCACCTATACATCTTACCACAATCCCCACACATCCTTGTATTCATAGGAACAAGCCAGTGAGGCATCCGTTAGTAACTCACCCTAAGAGACGTCGGTTAACCACCATGGTGCGGTACTGCAGACTATACCCTAGACACATTGTGGATATGTACAGTGTAATTTGGGTTCGGTTACTAACACCGTTTTCACTTTGACATCCCAGTTTTAAACACAAAGTATATTTTGAATTAAAAATACTTTATACGACAGTGATGCTTACAATGATAATACTTACGGACCGACTTAGGTCGATCCAGATTGAGTTATTAAGATAGAGGTTTTACATTATTTGATAACACAAGTTTCTTATTGGATTTGAGATTAAACGGCAATTTAATCATTCACTAACTAAATGAACCAAACAATAAAGAAGACCCCATATATTGATAAATCATAAAGTAAATTAAAAACACAAACATCGCTACTCTTCCCCCTCAACCAACGTTCGGAAGCCCTCCAAAAAGGAAAGTAAAATGCAACAAAGACCATCAACAAACGGCCTATATGACAGGACCAATGGAATACGTAGTGAGTAGGGCGCAATTTAAAACAAACAACCCAAGTAACACAGACAAACGTGGGAAATCTCATGGACAAAAAACAAGCCATAATAAAAACCCATCCAATTGTTTTAAACCATAGAGAACTAAGCGTCTAAAATGTACATAATCCCATAATTTAGGAAATCCTACTAACAATCCAACTCCTAATTAATTGCAGGCTTAATCACTAACATAAGTTCGATAATTCTCTCAGCAAATTGAGGCGTGAACGCCGTTGACACTATGCTTTAAAACAGTAAATCCACATACGCATATTCATACTACCCCGATATTAAGCTACTCCACTAGGAAACAAGTGAGCCCATACGTTGGTCATACTCAACCATGATGAAGCCGAACTTCGCTCTTTTAAAGATAACTCATCCATAAGTTTACTGTTCTTCCTAGTATATCATGCCAGACATGAAAAGTTCGCGTCCTCGAAACTCCCCAAAATCATTTTGAGAACAAACCATAAGATCCGCTAACCTAGAACGTATTTTCCCAGTCCATCATGTTGAGATGAGTTGTCTGCCTATCTAAACTACGAACAAGACTGTTCGATCGACTCATCAATATGATTAAGTACAATTTTGTTTTTTGTTCTTTTAGTATCTTTCAGTATCGGTAAAAAAAACACATGCTTTAAAGTATCCACACGCATATTCATCTCCCGATATTAAAGCCCATCTAGAAAGCGAATACTTGTCATATCAACCATTGAACCAACTTTCTCTTTAAACTCATCTATAAGTTTCTTCCTAGTATTCATGCTGACATAAAGTTCCTGCGAAATCTCCAAAATCATTTTGAACACCTTAAGATCCCTAACTATTTCCCAGTCAATATGTTGAGTGAGTTGTTCTACAAGACTCGCCATCAATATGATTAAGTATTTTGTTTTTGTTTTTTAGTATTAGGTATGGAAATAATTTATGATGGTATATAAGGGCATATATAAGGCCCTTAAATAATACTACTAGAGATGTGCAACGGCAATGAATCATTTCAATGAATAGTTGGGTCTTGTCATGCAGGAAAATAATTATGAATATGGTTGGCCGAGTTTAAGTAAGTAACCATGGACAAAAGAGTCAAAAAGTCCACGTAAGTTGGTAAGCCCCATTCTTTACATTTTTTAAGCCACCACTGCACTCGACCTAAAATATGTCACTATTTTTAACATGTTTTTGTGTGGCTTTTAACTTCACAAGAGCAAAATATACAAATTAAAGAGAGATGAATATGGTTGGCCGAGTTTAAGTAAGTAACCGTGGACAAAAGAGTAAAAAAGTCAACGTAAGTTTGTAAGCCCCATTATCGACATAAAATATGTCACTATTTTTAAAGAGAGTGATGATTTTACAAGACCCCTAGGAGCAATGCATCAAGTCATAAAAGACTTGATGCATTTAATACAATTACTGTAAATGGTTGGGGTAAAAAGCTTTTGCAAAACCTACCACTCCAACGCAAAAAGCTTAATACTAACTTTTACGGTACATTTTTAACGTTGGGTGTAAAATGGAAGTTTAATAAATACAAAAGCTTTTTAACAGTGGCTTCAAACACTTGGAGTTCTACAAGTGTTTTTTTTCATATTTTCTACAAGTGGTTTTGTAAAAACTAAAAAGTAATGGAACAAGTCATTTGAATATCTTATTGGAATAGTAAAAAAATCTTTGCTCAAGTTTCCATTATAAACGTGGTTCATAAATCGTAACTCGCGCGCTAACGCGGGGACTATTTTCGCAACGGATCAATACCGCCAATTACTATTTATCAGTCGTTGAGACCCACCTTGCAACGAACTGATAACCTCAAAGACCATTTCCGTAAATTGTTTAAAAATATATATTAAACTTGTACATTTTTTATAAAATCGCATGTCAGAAGCATTGCAATATTGGGCTCGTTTTGTTCGCGATTTGACGCTCTTTTCAGCGACATTTTTTTTTCGAATGACTCAATAGATATGCGTTCCATATTTGATAAATAAAATGTTATATAAAAAAGTCGTAAATAGGTACAAGTTAAAGGTCGGTTTTGTCACTTTTAGCAAACTTAAGGGTGCCCAAACGTGAGGCTGTATTTTGTAAATATTTTTTTCAAATATTCTAAAATTTTATATTAAATTTCAACATTTTTTATAACATCATGTGCATATCAGAAGCAATGCAATATTGGGTTCGTTTTGTTCGCAATTCGACAATCTTTTCAGTGACATTTTTTTTGGGAATGAATCGATAGATATGCGTGCCATATTTGATAAATAAAGTTTGATATATAAAAAAGTCGTAAATAGGTACAAGTTGAATGTCGGATTTGTAACTTTTAGCAAACTTGAGGTTGGGTTTTGTAAAATTTGTTTTTTTTCTTTTCATTGTGAATCGTGCGATTTTCATTTTTTTAATATTTTTTATTTTGCAACGTAACGATAAGTTCAACAACTATTTGTCAGTCGTTGGGACTAACACTGCAACGAAACCATAACCTACGGACATTTATGTAAGTTCTTAAAAATATATATTAACCTTTGCTATTTTGTTTATAATCCATAGTTTTCGGTAGGTATGCAGAAGATCTGCAATATTGGGATCATTTTGTATCGTAATTAGAGGCCTTTATGTTGTATATTTTTCATCAAAAGTACGTATATTATTTGTTACATATTGATAAATAAATTTTGTTACATAAAAAGTTGTATATAGTGAAAACTTTGAGGGCCTTTTTATAAATTTCTTTTTATTAAATTTTTTGTGTTCATTCTCTACCACCGAAAAAAACACAGTAGTTTTCTTTTTAATGTTTTTAATATAATTATATCAGTTGTAGTCCTGCAAGTGTAATGAATCATTTCAATGAATAGTGGGGTCTTGTCATGCAGGAAGATAAGTCAATAAGCCTCATTCTTGATATTTTTTTAAGCTACCACTCAACCTGAAATATGTCATAATTTTTAAAATGTTTTTGTGTGGCTTTAACTTGACTAGAGCAAAATACACAAATTAAAGAGTGTGATGATTCGTGGTTGGAAAGCTTGACTCTGATGAGTTAGATTTAGCATATGATTTTAGAATGAAATACTTTGTAAGGCATTGTATAAGTTATTTATGTTAATTAATAAAAAAACGTAAAATTTGTGGTTATATTTGTTTACAATTCTCCATAATGTTTAACATTGCTTTGTCAGTCCACGGTGATTAGATCTTTTAGTTGAATGTAATTGGGATACCTGTTAGAACTTAGAAACATGCATATGTACAAGCATAGACCAGTTGTTCGACCCTTTTTACAATGAGTTTGTTTCATAAGCAAAAACATATGTGTATGTCGACTATCGTGATAAATTGTGGTGCTAAACTGAACTATCGTGAACTGACTTCCAAACATTCTTCTTGCATAAGGTATCGATGAACAATGTCAACACCATTGTTTCCTCTCTTGTTCTAAAATTAAGATTATATGGCGTAAGTTATGGAGTTGGTGGAGGTCTCGTCCTTTATACAATCTGTCATTAGAGGAAATCCTTGACGGAAAGTCAAGGTTTATCGAGAACAAGTCAATTGCAAAACTTTTAGCTGCTCTATCTTAGAGCCCGCTATTTGTTGTTGTTTGACTTTGCATAAGTTGCTTAATAAAATCTTTGCTTCTTCCAAAAATAAAATGTTATATTGATTTGGATATACAGTTACAATCCTTATCTAACATTCTATAAATGGCAAAAACGGCTGTAAGGACCATTCTATTTTATTGGTATAAAAACCCACTAACTCATAGAAAGGACCACAAAACAAAAAGTACATACTTTTCCAAAAAAAAAGCTTTCTCATAAAGGAGGAGGGACAGCCACATGAATGTACTTTTCCAAAACAAAAGACATACCAATCATATGTGGGGCTTGCATTGGCTAAGTTAAAAAAAAAGAATCATATGTGGGGCTTAGACGCTTAGAGGATAGGTACTACTAGTATATTTTTTTGTTAAAAAACAAATTTAGTACTCGTATTTACCTATTAAGCTAAAAAAACCTAAGATCTTTATCTATGAAACATAAATAAGAAAAACACAGTTGCATGCAAATCATTGTACCAAGATTAGTGACTAACAAATGTTAATCATATAAACCTTCAAGATATGTTTATAACCAAGCAAACAATTTTCATATCAAACCTTTTAACCATAGCACTATAAAAATAGCAAAACAAAGCAATGACAAAAAGAAATGTAACTAAAGGATACCTGTTAAGAAAGTTCTGATCCAAAGACAGGGATGTGAGAGGATTGACAAAGATGAGAGCTTTTTGATTTCGATTAAGAATGAGATAGAATTGTTAAAAACTTAAATAATTTTAGGTGGATATGTGTGATTAGAGGTGGATATGTGTAATTAGAGAGAGATTATTGAAATACGTGCAAAACGTTGTTTCCTTTTTGATTATTCGAGTTAAACTATTCCTTCGGCTTGAATTACGTTTTTTTCTCGAATTTTGTTAATTTATATATATTTTTTATTGGTTTGTGTGTTATTACTATTATACTATCAATGTAATCTTTTGCTCCACCTAACAAAGATTTGAATATGATATCTAACACAAATTCATTTCATATAAAATAAATTTGCCATTAGAGTTTACTTGATGACAATTATTGATCTCGCCTCGTCGTGTTTCTATTTTCAGCAACCTATTAACATTTTTACTAAGCTCGCAAATAATACTTCAAAAATTCTATTTTCGCATAGCCTCGGGGGCGCGCTGGGTTGGAATGTTGTTCCTCGGATTATTAATTTTTTAAGTTTTTTTGGTCGAACAATTTAATCGCCGGGTCGAGGAATTTTCTGAGTGTCTTTTTCACGTTTAGTTTCGACCCCTCTTCATGACATTGACTAAAAACCAACTACCATAATTTTACTCTACATTTATTAAAACCACCTACCGTAAATTAACTCTACATTTAATAAAACCATCTACCTTACTTTTTCATCTATCTTAAATACCACCCGCCACTTCTCCCAAATTCTTCATTCCTCAATCTAGAACTATAACAAATCCGGATGTTTAAATCACTTGTAGGCTCGAAGCAAAAAAATGTCACAAAGAAAGAAACACTTGACATTTCAGCATCATGTTTGTTCACATATGCTGCGATGTCACCATGTTTCCTTCTTAGTTTCATTGTGCAAATAAACACGTCTGACCCTAATGCTAACAACACGAAGGATGACAACCCAGCTTTGGTTGCTTGGCTGTAATATAGTAGAATTGACTCGTCTAACAATGTCAAAAACTAGGAAAAGGGGGGTCAAAGGAGCCACATGTGTGTACAAATATGCTCCTTTGAAACCTTTTTTCTTTGTTATTTTCATTGTGCAATATTACAAGCTGTAAGAGAATTAGAGAAACATTGTATTTGGTAAGATAATTTCGGTTAAGCCTACTCTCTATGTATATAGATTTCTACTGTATTTAATTGTAGTAACCTTGTTAGTACAACAAACTGCTAAAAAGCCGACTTAATTGGGACATTATACTCTCTATCCAAAGATTGAAACCACATTACATATACTACTTATCATTTTTTTTGTTAGTCAACTCGTTGGTACACGTGTCACGTAAACTACAACCAAAAGATAAATTTTACAGAGAGAAATTGCATTTCAAGGGACAGAGGGAGTCGATGTGTAAGGTTTATCAATCAAATCAATGAACAGTTGGGTCCTTGTCATTCAGGGAGATAATTTACGGCAAGTGGCGTGGGTGGCCATCTACCTAATAGTTAATCTGATTGGAGAAAAAGTTGTGTACTATTTTATGTTAAGAAACACAAAAGCTACACATATCAAATCGAATAACCAAAATCGACACTATTTTTTCCCATTACCAAAATCTACTCATCGTGCAAACTAAACCCAATAAACAAACATTACGAGCAAATCATTTTGCTCGGCACCCCTTGCTCACCATGATCTAATAAAAAACTACACGAGCAAATGTGTTTGCTCTGCCTAATATATTTCGCTCGCACACATTAATTCCCACCACCTCACATAAATGCTTTTGCTCTCCCTAAATGGTTAATTATTATTTTTATAAAAAGGGAAATTGTTATTCAATAGTGAAACAAAGTTTTGTGGGTGTTCTATTAAAGTCACTCAAAGTTTTTTTTGTTTGAACAAAGCCCTTTTAAATGGTTAAACCATGGAGATAAACTGATTTCCAAACATTATTTCTTCATAAAAGTTACTCGTAACTTCGAATCAATAACAAGGTGAAACCCTAACATTCTATAAATAGACAAAATAACTGTAAATAATAAGATTGAATAAAAATTTCAAAAGTAAAAGACCCTTTAACATATACTATAAAGGACACCAACTAAAAATTTCTACTTTTCTAAAAAAACAAGATCAAATGGGACAACGACACGAATGGGGCATAAAGGATGTACTTTTTCTTCCTAGATACTTATAACCAATTTAGGAAGGGTTATGTTACTAGGACCCCCCTAGTATAAAAAAGTACAAAAAGTACTTCCTTCACCCTCATTTTGTCCCCCATTTAACAGTAACAAAGATAAAGAAAATTGGGTCCCGCAGTAAGCCTTCCTGTTATTTTTGTGAGGTAACTTTACCTCTAAAGTTGAGGATCTTTACTCTTTTTTTTCAGTTTCTGTTCCATGTTTTTTGACAGTTTAATACTTTTAACTTGTCAAGCTTGATAATTTTTGTACCAAAGGAGATTTGCACGATGGTATCACTCCCCAATCGCAAACGTTCAAGTTGATCGGTCAAAGAGGGCTTTTGAGAAATAGGTCTTGGGTTCAATCCCAACTCATGGCAAATTAGGTCACTAGAACAGGTGCTCATTGCCTGGGTCTTGGTATTTGGGGAAGGGTCAGTCGGCACCCAAAAGGGTGCACGGGGTCAGGGTTTCCTCGCCGATTTAAACCTTTTTGAGAAGCTTAATAATTTTGTTCCGCACTTTTCGTTTCACAATTTTATAACACAAACAATATTATAAAAATTAAAAAAAGGAAAAAACTAAGGGGGTCAATGAGTCAATCTACTTTCATAGGGAAACGTTAGATCCGTATCTATCTAGCCTAAAGTACAAACAAACACTAGCATGCAAACCATAAGGACGAAACATGCAATTTACTCAAATAAGCAAAACCGACCCCTCTATTATCTTACTCCGTATTTACCTACACCACCAAATAAAGTTTAAATTTATTCCTAAAATAGATACACACAGAATATTCTGGAAAAGGAATCTCAGATTTTGTGTTTCTCGTGTCCCACTTTGAGACACGATATCTCATTCATATTAACTCCATTTTGGACATACTTTAGCTCGTTGCGAAGCTCTTTAAGGAGAACGCAAAACGACAAGCTAATATAAAAATATATACTGTATAACATATACATATATTAAATAATGTCCAAAGTTTGCAAAAACACATTTTGCAAAACTATTTTGCAACAAAACGTACTTAATCATAAAGATACACCAACATACTACATATTTTCGAGTAACATTATTTGATTTTTCTGCAATCTTTTGAATAATTTTAAAAAGAAAAAACCAACTTTTTTATTTTTCCTCATTTGTCTCGACTTTTTAGCATTAATAAATTTAATTTCTCCACTTACTAGGTAATTACAACTTTCAATACAGATTTAGGAAGTTGATCCTTTCAACTTCCACGCCATTATAGTTGGCTCTTCACCTATCCCGCCAATATATATTGGGTTTCTACACACGATTTGCAACACACAAATCTAATCGAAACTTGAATACCTTCAAATCCCATATAAAAACTAACCAACGAACAAAGTTTTTCTACATTTCCGATGAAAAGAAACAGATCCGATGAAGAAAAGCTTCAAAACGAACCAAAAATTGTACCAAAGTAAGTTAAACACCTTGATTTCTTCTCAACTGTATACACGTTTTTTATCTATCTTTTGTTTATTCTTGTGTTTAATTTAATTCTTATTTCAAAACAGAAAACAACGAACTGAGTCTGTTGAGGAGGACAAGATGAACGAAAATTTGACAAACCAAGAGCAGGCAAAGGGCAAAACAAAAGCACACGTACACACGGATGAAGACCATTATTACGAACAAGAAGCTGAGGAACAAATACTTTGGAAAGAAGAAGATGAAAGGGAAAGAAGACAACAACAAAAACAAAGTCGAGAAGAACACTTGAAAGAAGTTCGCGCTTTGATAGAACTTGAAAAAAGTGGATATATGAAGTTGAGACGTCTGAACCGTCATACGAGAGCGACGATTCGGTGAAAGAAACCTATGACTACGACGACGTACATTTAACAATCATTAGAAAGCATGACTCCCCCTAAATATAACTTTTATAGTTTGTATTATTTCCATCCTACTTGTATGCCAGTTTATGTGTTACTAGTACATATTAAAGGGGCTTGTTCGTAACACACTTCTCTATTAGTCTCTTTTGGAAATTTCCTCTTCACTTTATATTGAAACAAGCGATCATTTTTGTACAATCATGATTTTATAGTTTTGTGATCACAATTACATTCAAAAGAGGTTTTATATGATACTAGACTATAGACCCGTGGGTTTCGCGGGCGGAATTTAAAAAATGTATTTAAAGTAAAACAAACTCATGTAAACTAAAATTAAATTAAATTTCACGAACGATAAAAAACAATACGTAAAGTAAAACAAACTCACAAATAAAATAGTTAAAATCTAGAAATATAATCTCACAGATAAGATACTCTGTAGTTAAAATCTAGAGATATATGGAGTAGGTACCTTAATAAACATGTACATATATGTTTTAAAAGTTGTAGATGTATTAGTTTAGTATTCTTTTAGTTGTAAGGGGGTTTATATGAAAATATTAACAAACATGAGGAAAACCTGCAAGCAAAGGAAATGTTGAGAAGCCAGATCCAATAAAAACATGACACGTGCATATATGACACATATATGACGTCACTGACATTAAAAAAGATGTTCTTTTATTATATACGAGGTGGAATCGACGACCCGCGCGTTGCGGCGGGACAACTTTTTTATGCGGCCGTAAATAGCTAAAAGTTTAAGGTTAGTTTGTTGCCGATGATTGTACCTTTTTTAGTTGTGTGGACTGACTATTTGTCACGATTTTGGCTAACGAAATAACTTTATGGTTTTTTTTTAAATATTAGGTAGGTTAAAGGTGTGTTCTGAAAGTTTTTTTTTTCTTTGAAAAATATATATTATATTTTAACATTTGTTATAAAATCATATGCGCGGCTAAAGCATATTAATATTGGACTCGTTTTGTTCGTTATTCAGAGACCTTTTCATCGGTATTTTTTTATTTAAAAATTTGTTACGTATTTGTTAGATATATTTTTCTGAATTAATAGGGCGGAGAAGTCATAAATAGGTAGAAGTTGAGGGTATGTTTTGTAAAAAAATTTATTTTTGTTTTTAAGGTTTGTAAATTATTTATTTTTTTCAAAAAAGAAAAAAAAATTCTAATTTTGGGCTCGACCAAAGTGAGCAGTTTTTTTTTTTAGTTTTGGGCTAGACCAAAGTAAGCATGCCTAAATGAGCCCAACATGAAAACGACAATGGTTAGTGTTGTTTTTGTGATGCTCTTTAGTATATGTTATAATTATAATAAAGATAAAGATAAAGATTTTCGAAAAAAATACTAATCCTGTTATTAGTAACGAACATAAATTTTTTATTATTTTATGTTAAATTGAAAAGAAATACTGTACTCGTAATATTTTATGATTTTTATCCCTAAAACAGTTCAAATTATTGCAACCATTAATTGTTGTGTCACCTAATATACAAGTAAAAAACTGATTGTTAATTTTCTTTAAACTATATTATATATAATATATAATAAAATATATAAATATATATATAATTTAGAAAAAAAAACAAATCAATGAAACCGGGAGCAGTATATAATGTTCCCGGGTCGTTAATCCCCAACGAGGCTGTGCTGGAAAATCGATACAGTCGGAAGATTGGAGTTTGAATGAGAGAAATGATTTGAGAGTGTGGAAAGTTAAATTAAATAATAACAAACAAAAACGTTTAAGAAAAACCTAAAAATTATGAAATTAAGCTAGAAAACGAGAGCACGAATCACGAACAAAGGGGCAAAAACCTAAAAACTTCAAAATTAACCCTACGGAGAAATTTTCACTTCTAAACTACTCTAGGGGACTAATAACGAAGAATGAAAAAGACTAGACTGAAAACGGAGGTCGTTTGACCCAAAAACGAGTCAAGACAAAAACCGCACCCGAGCCCCGTTCTTTAAAAATCAAAAAGTTACAAAAATTACCCTACGAAAATTTTTATATTTTTCCTACAAACTATATGACTAAAGAAAATTTTCTAAAAAAGAAAAATATTTTTTTGATAATTTTTGTATTTTTTATGAATTTTTTAAACTTTTAACTAAATTAAATTATAAAAAATACTAAACAACTTTTAAAAATTCTGAAAATTTTACCTAAAATACTAGACACTAAATACTACCTACGAAAAATAAGAAACTAAAAATTGGCTTATAAATAAGCCCGAAAATAAGCTGTAAACAGCTTATAGCCTAAAGAGGGAAAAATGAGGTTAAATACCTAAGCCCTTGGGACACTAACGTAAAAGTCCCAAGGGCGCAGCGGTAACACTTGCTACAAAAAGAGAGGTGTACGAGGGTAGAGACCCGGGTTCGAGTCTTGCTCACCCGGGTCACCCCTTGTCTCCTTTCTTTTTTTTTTGAAAAACTTTGTGAACCAAAGTTGTTAAGCTTATTGAGCTTAACAACTTTCAAAACTACAACCTTTTTTGAAAAGCTAAGAATAAGCTGAAAAAGAGCTTTTAAAATGACAGATTTGCTTAATAAAGCTTAAGGGCAAAATGCTTAAGTCCTTTGGACTTTGTGGACTAATAAGCTAGACTTGGACAAATAAGCAAAAAGAAATATTATCTATCTAACCTAAATAAGCACTTAAAGAGCTAAAAACTAAGACTAAATAAGCTTAAAAGGGGCTTAAACTAAAAAGACACTTAACAAAGCTTACAACTTAAACATTGCTTAATCTATTGGGCTGTTAACACAAATAAGTCAAGGAAATGGCAAATAAGCAAACACAGCTTAACACACTAACCTAATTAGCTACTAGGAACACAAATAAGCTACTGAGTTAAGCTTGATAAGCCAAGAAGTGGCTTAATTCACACAGCAGTACTAACCTTGGGAGTTAGTGCTGTTGGTGAAAAATTTAAGCTAGAGTCACACTTTTGGCTCAAAAATAAGCAACAAGAAGAGCTTTTTAAGGTCTGAAACTAAGGGAGCTTAACAAAGAGCTTATTGGCTCTTAAGATAAGCTAAAAGCTAAGGCTAAAGTTCTCAAGTGAGCTAGAAAGGAATGCTTAAAATTCACCCCCTAGCACCAGGGGAAAACTAAGCTAAAACAAGGGGCTTAATTGACAGCTTATTTTAAGCTGTCAAAAAAGCTCAACATTAAAAGCAAAGTTAAAACAGATAAAAAAATGTCTTAAGGTGAGCTTATGCTAAAAATCTAGGCTTCTAAAAACAATGAAGTTGCTGAATTTAACTCTTGAAAAAGGGCTTTTTGCTTTTTTTAAAGAATGACACTTAAAACTTTGGTAGGTTTGACTCAACAAGTCAAATGACTCAAAGTTGTTTTTGACAGCTTGTTTTAACACACAAATGACACCTTTTTTAAACTACAACTCAAGTATACAAGAGCTTATGAAATAAGCTCTTGTATATCCTAAAAAAAACTACAGTTTCAAAAATTCACTTGTAAAAACTTAAAAAACAGGATTTGACTAAAAAAACTTAAGAAAAATAGACTCAAATAAGCTCAAACACTTAAGCTAAATCTAAATCTATGACCTCAACCCATACCATACCATTTTGACCCGTTTTCATGCTTATGCCAAACACCCCCTTAAATTGACTGTTTTAAAATTTAAGCTAAACTTAAAACTAAAAAGCTAAAAGAAAATGAAAACAGATTGATAACTTGACATTGTGAAAACAAATAAGCAATTTTTAACAAGAATTAAGCACTAATAAGCACATAAATAAGCTGATAAGCTATGTAACAGTAACAAGAGACTTAAAACTTACCAAAGTCCAAATGCATAGGTACTTAAAACTAATCCTAAACCCCCTAGTCCTTTGTGATTCTGAACACTTAAAACCCAAGGTCTCTTCCAGGTTTAGACCATGCTTCCTTTTGCTTATCAACAACAAAAATATAAATAGCTTTTTGGACAGAATTTAGATAGAACTTTAATAACTTTTCATTAAACTTTTAAAACATAATACAAGGGTTCTTAAACAGAATTTAAATTACATAAACTTTTAAAAATTTTAAAAACTAAGAAAAAACTTCATGATGCTGCCTTCTTGGCTTTCTTGCTTTTATAGCACAAAACTTGTGCTACTTGTGTTACTTGTGAGAGGGGAGACAGGCCTTCAATCCCAGCCCTTCAATCTTTCAAATTCATCTAACCCGTTGATCTTCAAAACCCAATTAGACTCTTGGGGATTGCCAAGGTGTATGAAATGCCAAGGGGGTAAGAGGGTTAGGGTTTAGGGTTATTACCCGTTGGTTTTTAAAATTGGGGAAGGGTGTCTGTTTGGGGAAATGGCAGGATTGGCCCCTCATATTTATGAGGGGCTTTGCAATTTTCGTCCTTGTAGTGTTAATAACTTTGAGGGTTGCCACATTTGGCCCCTCAAAGTTATAACATTCTTTGCAAGGTTAGTCCTTTATATAAGATTCTGCCAATTGGCAGTTTTTCCCCTTGTGGTTTAACTTTGCCAAATTGGCAGAATTAACCCTTCTCTTTATTTTCTTCTTTTCTTCTTTTAAAACAAGTTTAGGGATTTAACAAGTTTAGTCCCTAAACTTGTTTTTCTTGACTTTTTGGCTTCGGGTTTGTCGGGGTTGACTTGGGTTGACTTTTTCAAACTTGGGCTTTGACTTGACTGTGTCTTTTCCATGCTTTTTCATTCCGTGTCCGGTTTTGTCGTTTTGGCTTCGTTTTTCGTCCTTTTCTTAGATATCCGTTCCTGCACAACACAATTAACAAAACAAGCATATTTTTGGCATTTTAAGTCCATTTTTGGTTATTTTAACTTGTTTTTAAAGGTAAAAGGTATGTGTAATTAAACACATACCACTTCATCACTCTTAATCCACATGTTATCTCCTTTTTTTAAGACAATGGTGGGACGAGTTTTCAAGAATCTTGGAGAAAATAAAGAGAAGTTCAATAAAGTAAGAAGATATGTGTGACGTGGAGGAAGAAGAAAAAGAGCAGAATTGGGATGATTGTACTGGTGACGGTGAAGAAGGCAAGATGAGGATATGAATTAGATGTTTTTTTGTTATGTTTATACTATACTATTTTCTCTTATTAAAAAATAAAATATACTTGTTTTATTATTTGTTTGTTTATTTTTATTTGTGTTGGTGATTGTGCTAGGTCATAGATCTACATGATCGTCTGTTTATTTTTATTTGTGTTGGTGATTTGTGCTATGTCACAAATCCACACGATTGTTATTTGTGTTGGTGATTTGTGCTAGGTCACAAATCCACACGATTGTTAGGATATTTTGGGTTATCCTTTATGTTTC
>BQNB010074276.1:0-10806 GCA_026074375.1 Tanacetum coccineum | reverse complement strand
GATGAGTTAGGCATATGATTTAAGAATGAAATACTTTGTATGCCATTATATGCTATTTATGTTTATCCATTACTACAAAAGTACAAATAAAAATTAATGCATGGATGTTTACAATTCTTCGTAATGTTTATGGTTGTTTTGTTTGAACATTTTTTCCTTAACAACTACTACGTAACTAATGGGATATTATTGTAAAAGGTTAGTAATTAAAAAAACCATATAAGCTGGTAAGGCCCATTCTCGACCTTTTTTAAACCACCACTCGACATAAAATATGGCAATATTTGTGACAAATATAAAGACGATAAAACAAAATAGATACATACTACTATAAGTTTGCATCATGGACGGGTCTAGCAGTTTAATGGCCTGGTCGAGCCATTTAATTTCTAATAACTAATTCCTTTGGCACCACATTTTGTGCCATATTCTTTGGCACCAGAAAATGTGGTGCCGTTGTCCTAATTTTTTTATTTTTTTTAATTTACATAAAATAAAACATACACAATATAACTAAAATAAACTTTATTAAAATTAAAACACATTACATTAATTAAGGGGTACAAAATTAAAAAAAGTGGAGTTTTTAATAAAGAAAACAAAATACAACAACCAACCCACGCTTTGTCTTCTTCCTGCTACTAATGTGTGCTAAAACACGCATCTTTTATACCCCGTAAAACACTATTAATTGGACTAAAAATGCTAAAATATGCTTAATTATCTTGCAAATATATTTGTTTGGTATTTTTAAGTCTTGCAGGTAAAAGAATTGAAAACGGTGCAAAAACGAAAATTATCGGGCAATTTGGTCAAGTTTGCTTATTATTCAAAATAAAGATGAAGTTGTGAAAATTCCGTGAGCATGCCACTGGAAAAAGCACGGAAAAACGAGTTCAACGGTGTCCCTCAATTTTATTGGGCCAGCCCGAAACCCACTTAATAGGGAGACTCGGACCAGCCCACTACTGGATTTTTTAGGCCCAATATAAGCCCAATTTTAAATATGAAAAAAAAAATAATAAGTAACAATAAGGTGGTGATGTAAGCATGACCTATTATCACATGCTTGGAAATAAATTCACAACAGGTCACGTGCTCCACCATCATTCAAAGAATTGGCACTATCTAATAAACTGCCAAGATGGCACAGTAAGGAACTATGAATCTACACTCTCAAATGCATTTCAACAAGATGATCATACGGACTCACAAATTTGCAGCGTACCTTATAAGCTTATTAAAAGGAACACTGGGAAATAGGAGCGGCGCGGATCAATAGTGTCAGCTTGCAATCCGTGAGTACAAGAAAACAGGCCAATCATTGGCTAAATGAGAAGCAAAAAATTAACACTTTTCTCCCCCTTGGTCCCCTTATAAATGGACCCGCTCTCCCTCATTATTCTGTAGTGAGTGAATTTTTATTTCTTTATCTCTTTTAGTTTTTTTAGACTTATTAAATGTTGGTATTAGCTCTTATTTCGACATTTCCAGCTTATTGCTTGTCTAGTTTCTTATATTGTTTTCCATCTTAATCTTGAGCATTCAGTGTAAACGCGTTAGCTATTAATAAAATAGATTGTTGGTTACGTTAGCTTATTAATAAAATAGATTGTGGTTAAAAGTGGATGTTGATTTGCTTATTCTTAGCTTAATCTCATGTCTTATTCAATAAGCTCGTAGCTTGTTTCCACTAGAGAATAAGTACTTTTGAGGCTTTTTCTCTCAAGATCTAGGCTCATGTCATTTTTAATAAGCTTTTTAGCTTATTCCATTTGCTTTATCAATTCGTTTTTAGCTTATTAATGTTTAAATCCGTTCTAGCTTTTTCTCAAACAGCTTATTATGTTTAAAAACTCATTTCCAAAAGATAAAAATATAGATCTATAGCTTATTTGACTTGGGTCTAATTATTTCTAGCTTATTAGTGCTTATTTCGTTTAAGTGATTGGCGTTGCTTATTTCGGACATAACTGTTGTGCTTATTAGTTTTAAGTGAGCTATTTTGATTAATAGTTTTGGTTGCTTGTTAGAAACTTGTGCTTACTGATTTTAGTTGTTCGTTTCGAGTTGTTGGTTTATTGTTGATCTCAGTTTGCGATTTGCTCAGATGCTTATCTCATTTAGTGTGTTAGATTTCAGCTTTCAAAATGCTCATTTTAGTTCTAATTTAGCATATAGTTTCGTCTCATAATTCGCTTTTAAGATATGTTTGGTAAGTTTAAATTTGGGCCAGTATAGATTTGAAACTGTGCTGTCGTTTGGTTTATAGAATTCTAGGTTGGCCCAATTGTTTTGTAACTAGACTATTTTAGTTTGGGTTTGCTTAAATTTCTTGCTTGGGCCATGCTTGTTAAATTTGTTTGGAGTTGCGTTTGATTTATAGAAGTTAATTGGGTTTTTGGCTTGGTTTGTAGTATTCAATTTGGACTTATGTTTGGTAAGCAGGTTAATTCGTTGGGCCTAGTGGATTAATGTAACAGAAATTGCACAATTGGAATTAATATAAAACTGTTGTTATTTAACTGTTGTTATAACAGAAAAATGTTTTGTTATTTTGATTTTGGTACCGGTTAACTCATGAGGCGCGGAGCTTAAGGGTTTATTTAGCTAGACCGAATTTGATTATTTGTTTTAGTTAAATAAACCGGGTGGTATTCGTTTAATTGCGGCTCTTCAAATCGGTTCAGTTTTCTATCCTTTTTCAATTAATTAGTGTAGCTTTAGTATAAAATATTTTGCTTTGCTTATTTTATCGTTATGAGTAGCGAGTAGTTTTATTAGTGCTTATTAAATGATAATTGTCAATTGGGAATTGAGTGTGGATTTATAAAAGGTTTAGAGATTAACAATTTGTCGGATTATTTAGATTTGTAAGTTGATTGTTTAAAGGGCAAAATCCGAAGAATAATCAAATTACACATCTAGTAATTATTTTCTTTTTAAGAGATCGTTTTCAAAATAAACCAACGTTGTGAGAAAATTATCTTTTCTAAGGATTATAATTCGTTAATAATTATAAATTCACACTTAAGGAACTTTTCACGTCACTTAGCAAGCATATTAGTCATTTATATCTTTTAGATCAATTTTAGTATAATATTGTTGTTTGAAATCTTAGAATTAATATAAGTTTAATTTTAGTATAAAAATAGTTTAAAACCAAAACCAAAACTTAAATGACAATCAAGCTCGATTTACAACATGAACGTAGATTTCCACTCACCTCTCGCCGAGGAGAACGATACCCGTGTTGATTACCTATTATTCTTTCCTAAGAATAATTTGTAAGATACTTTGCTTACGTATACGTATATGTATTTTATAAATATATATATTATATATCTGAGGGTTTATTTGATACGTGTTAAAAACGTGAATATCAAAATGGTGCCGCTGCCGAGGAGAGGTGTAGCGATTTGTACGGGATTGTTCGTGTTCGAGCCTTGAAGATCCTTTCCCCGTGAAAGTTTTCGTTTTATTTTATATAAAAAAAATAGTAATATATATATATATATATATATATATATATATATATATAAATATTTTATACTTCTATTCTTATTTTCTTTTATTTTACTATTAAAATAACTATTTGTTAATCGTCGTTACGGCTCACCTTTAGTAAACAAACTTTAAGAGAGGTATGAGGAGGGTCGATCTTACGAACTTCGACCCGAAAGGAGAAGGTTTTTAAAACGCTTCGCGCTTACCTGCTCCTCCGCTTCTTTCTGCGTTTTCTAGAGAGCTACTGTGCACCTTTGATTTATCGGTCCCAAAAATATTTTTCTTTCTTATTTTATTTTTCTTTCGATATGGCCGGACTTGTTCCATCGCCAGCAGGTCCGATACTCGATCTCCGTTCGATGGATGAGCTACTTCGAATACCAATTTTAGGTATTGAAAGTGCGATCGTCATTCCAGCCGTTCTTGCCGATGAATTTGAAATAAAACCAACATTAATTGGTTTCGTCAGTAACAATCCTTTTTATGGCTTTGAAGAAGAGGATCCTCATTCACACATCAGGAGATTTTACCAAATAACCCGAACTTTAAGACTAAACCAAGTGCCTGATGATGTGGTGAAGTTGATCTTATTCCCGTTTTCTCTTAAAGGAGCAGCCGAAACGTGGCTTGATAAAGAACCTCCTAATTCGATCACTTCTTGGGATGATTTAGTTTCAAAATTTTTGAATCGATTTTATCCTCATTCTAAAACGAGAGCAGTTAGAAGAGAAATCACGGATTTTCAACAAGTTTTTGGTGAGACTTTTACCGAAGCTTGGGAAAGATTCAATGATTTATTAAGGGAATGTCCTCATCACGGATTTTCACTCCTTCACCAAATAAACTTCTTCTATAGCGGGTTAAGTCAATCTGATCAAGATTTTCTCAATACTGCAGCTGGTGGAAATCTGATGACTAAGAATACTCAAGAAGCTTTAATTATAATTGAAAGAAAAGCTAGAGTTCGGACTTATAGAAATAAATACGTTCAAGAAGAGCAGGGAGTTCAGAAAGAGCAGGAGGAGCAGGCAGCTCAAAGTTTTACTCCATATTGGAATTTTCCTATGATCGACGATGATGACGATGAGTATACTATTCAATATAGGGAATATTTAGAGAATTCGTCTAATGCAATCACACCCGACTTACCAACCGAGGAGCCCGATAACTCTCTAAGTATGGGGGACGAGCATCTTGACACTATTCCAGAAACGGAATCAGACGAAGTAATAAAGTCTAGTGTCGAGGACCTTGTCCCAATCCCAAGTGAGTCCGAGGGTATCTTCGACAATACGTGTGATGTGCCTTCTTGTGATAAAAAACACTTTGATGCCGAGTCTGCTCTTATGGAATCTTTGCTTAATCGAGATACTTCTATTGTTTATTCTCCTAAGATTGACTCTCTTCTCGAGGAGTTCGCCGGTGAACTCGCTCCTATCAATCCAATTCCACCGGGAATTCATAAAGCTGATTGTGATCCAGAAGAAGATATTCGTCTCGATGACCAAATGTTTTATGATGATACTTCGAGTGATGACGATTCTTTTGAGAAAATCGATTTTGTTGAGGCATCACTTCCTGATTCTGAGCTCGTCAGCTTAGAGGAGGTGGAGGACGATATTCTTCGTGACAAATTATCGAATATCTATCTTCTTATTGCTAAGATCGAATCGTTAAATGACAACCCCACTCTTTCTTCTCTCTCTTATTCTGATAATTCTTTGCCCGAATTTGAGACTTTTAGTGATCATACGGAAGAGACGAGGAGTGGCAGTACCACTACTCATGCTGATAATTCTCTTCTCGAGTATGATTCGTTTCATTTTGAGAATGAGCCCGATCAGGGCGAGTTGACTAGTGTTGTTATGCACGATATTTATGATAATTCGACAAATGACCATCTTATGGAAGAGGCCGATTTATTTCTTGCTTAGGATGATTCGATACCACCGAGTATTGAAAATGTCGACTATGACTCGGAAGGGGATATTCTTTTTCTTAAAGAATTGCTTAGCAATGATCCTTTCCCCTTCCTGAAAATGAGTCATTTCATTTTGATCATTATGATGTTCCATCATCACCTCGTCCTCCTGCGAAACCACCGGATGATGGAATTTTCTTTGATTTTGAGCCTGATACGGGTGTTTTGACTGCTAAAGTGGTGGAGGATATTTCTGAACATTATGTTCTTATGCCTAAACTTTTACCCACCCAACCCACCCTTTCTCCATATATTGATACTTTGCTTCCATTTTCAACCAAAAATGAGGACAAAGTTTTCAATCCTGCTATTCTTGCTTCTCACCTCTTATCTCATCGGGGCTTTAAACTTTCCAAGACCATTTATGATTTTTCTAAAAGCTCGATGATGATTTATGGAGGGAACATCCCTCTCTTAGATGTTCCGTATCTCCATTTCTATCCTCCTTGACCAGCTCAAGTATGGGGGATCGAGTTAGGCTCAAGACTCGGTGAACAAAAATAAGCGCTTCGTGGGTATGTGTGATGTGAGGAGGCTCGCCTCTTCCTTTCTCGTGTTTCATGTTTTGTGATGTTTGTCTAGGATTGCCCAGATTTTGAAGACTCTCGTGCTCGTGGTTTTGTCCATCGTCCACTCGATCTTCAATCCTTAGCATGCTTATATTGGGAATCCGATATCCTAAATCTTATCGACTAACGTTTATCTATTAGCATACTTAATAAACGGCTTTAGATTTGCGTAGAGACCCCTTTATATCAAGATTATGCATTGAAATTAGTATGGGGGAATCTCACATTGAGGACAATGTGTAGTTTTAGTATGGGGGGGGGGGGAATCTATCGATTTGATTATACCTGCAACCGTTGTTCTCACGTAACCCGTTTTTCCACCAAAAATATGTGATTTATGTGAAAATAGCAAAATTTAAAAAATTTTGTGCATGATAAAGTAAAAAAGTGATAAATGTTGGAATAAAGTGATGAAATAAGTGTTGTGACATAAATAAAGGTGAGAACGAGAAATAAATTTTGATCCGACCGGTTTTATACCTTAGCTTTTTCCTTAACATATTTAAATCGAGTTTGTTGCTAGTCTTATGTAGGCTTATCCATTATGCCGAACTCGATTTATTAGAGTTAAGATTGTTGCCAGTCTATGTGACTTGTTAAAGTGCCGATCTTAATTCGCTAGGCTAAGCATTCGCGAGTCTCTTTCTTAGAGATTTTAAATTGCGAAGAACGAGAAATGATAGTGTTAATTATAAGTCATGATACTAAACGTGGAATAGTTGGTTTTCTTTCAAGCTCATAAGTATTAATTGTGGCTTTTTCTCCCATTAGCTTGTCTCACTTATATGCATAAATGTTTAATAAATAAGGTTGTCCGGTTCAATTTAATTTTTAGTAACTTTCCTTTGATTTGGAAGTCGATGATTCGAATTTTGGCTTATTATATGCATCACATGTTTATTGCTTTACTTATACCTTAAAGAGCCTTAGGGTATATGGTATGAGTAGAGTTAATCATTTTATTACTTTTTGCCTTAAAGAGCCTAAGGGTATATGGCAAAAGTAATACTAATCATGAAATTATTTGTACCTTAAAGAGCCTTAGGGTATATGGTACTTATAAAATTAGTGATTGGAAAAATGTTGCTTAATTATTTTCACCTTAAAGAGCCTTAGGGTATATGGTGTAAATAATATTACTTGATTTATGTCTTAAAGAGCCTTAGGGTATATGACATGAATTAAGGCAAAAGCAACAAAAGCCAAAATTTCGTTCACTTCATCGGTTTTCAAGGATAAGGGTGGAAGCTAAATTTTATTTTCAACCGTCCCGCTTTATTTTTGGATTAAATAAGTATCGAAACAAGTCTTAAAGAGCCTTCGGGTATATGACTTAAGTAAAATCTTGAGATACAAAATTAGGATTTGCGGGAGGAAAAGTAAGTACACAATTAGTATTTATGAGTAGTGTTAGCATCTAATCTTATATTTGGCTGTGATTTCGTTTTAAGCTTAGTTTGGGGATTGTGAAAAGTCAAGGATGACGAACTCCTATTCTTAAGCCTTTTATAATACATTTTATAAAAATTATTATCTTAGTTTTTTATTATTTAATAAGTGGTTAAAACGGGGGTGCTTGCGAAATTAAATGATTTTTGAACATTTTAATGGACCTTTTCTGTTCTTTTTTTATTGTGAGGGGGTCATAAGTTAAAAGGGGATAAAATTATTTATTTCCGGATATTGTTTTATTTACATTGCGTGTGGGATCAACAATGGCTTAGTGTGGGGAAATTTGTTGTGTGCTATAACACACATCATTTATAACCTAAAAAACACTATTAATCAGACTAAAAATGCTAAAATATGGATAAATATCTTGCAAATATATTTGTTTGGTATTTTTATGTCTTGCAGGTAAAAATGATTGAAAATAGAGCAAAACCAGGTATTTACTGGTTCGTCGCGATCAAGAGTGCCTATTATTCAAAATCAAGACAAAGTCGTGAAAAGTCCTCAAGCATGCCATTGGAAAGAGCGCGAGAAAACGAGTCTAATGGTGCCCTTGGATTTTAATGAGCCAGCCCGTAACCCATTTAAAGGGCCGGACCAGCCCAAATGAGCAAAAGCCCAACAAGAAAAGCCTAATAAAAATCAAAATCTGAATTATAAAAGAGAGGGGTGATGTCAGCGTGACGTCATGGTCACGTGCGTTTTAATTAATCCAAAACAAGTCACATGACTTTCCACTCACATGGATGAGCCAATATCATATCAACACGTGGCGGGGCAAATTGTATAACTTTGAAAAGGAAGTGAACGAGTATATTGTGTGTGCGTAATTTCCAAGCTAACTAGAATGACACGTGGGTGCATATAATTGATGGATCAGTTTTTTTTGCCACATGCGTCAGGACGTGATTTCAAGGCAGTAATTTGATTTAAAAGGGATCCAATGATTAGCGGTTAGTATCAAAGTCAGCCAATGATTGGCTCTAATGATTGGGATAAATTTACAATTTGGCCCTTCTTGCTCCTATAAAAAGCAGCCCGCTCCCCTCTATTTTGGGGGCAGTTAGGATTTTAGTTTTATAATTGTAGTTTAGTTTTTTTAGCTTATTATAGATTTGTATCAGCTTATTTTAGTTTTCCAGCTTATTGTACCTGCTTATTTTTGAAAGTTTATTTTCAAGTTGTAGTAAAATGGTTTAAAGATTATTGAAGATTGATTGCAGTAGATCTATACACTTAATTAAATAAAATAATAAATAATAAATGTGAAAAAATTTACAACCAAACTAATGGATACATCCTTGGAGGACAAAGGAAGAAAGGAAAATTCTCACAATTATATATAATAATACGTATATTTACCGGTAAGTGATTACCGGGTCGTATTCCTCGAAGATTTATGAAATTGAGACCACGTTTGTTGTTTGGACATTGATTTGAAGAAGATTTGTTTTCTAAAATTCTAAAAGAGAGCAAATTAAAGGACAATTAAACCTAACTTTAATTACGGGAAATTAAACTTTAACTAAAAACGCAAAACGGGAACCCTAAACGGTGATTAAAAACCCTAAATTTCCAAAATTAAACCTAAAATGAATTTTTCACTTTTAATAGACTCTAATTGACTAAAAAGTAAGTTTAAAGAAAACTAGAACAAAAACGGAATTGAAATGAGCTTAAAAACACGAAAAACGTGAACGGAAACGAATCCCGTTCTTTAAAAAATGAAATTTTGCAAATTAAACTCTACGAAAGCAAAACTAATTTTCCTAGAAACTATATGATAAAAGAAAATTTTCTAAAAAAGAATTATATTTTTTTTGATTATTTTTCTATTTTTTATGAATTTTTAAAGTTTTTAATAAAAATAAATGTTTAAAAATACTAAACTAAATATAAAAATTCTGAAAAAATTATAGAAAATAGCTTAAACTAAGAGGGACCTAGGAAAAATAAGCTTGGTTACACAGCTTATCGAATAAGCTGTGTAATAAGCTTAAACAGCTTATTGTACTAAAGAGGTTAAAATGTATATAAGTAATAGATTTTGCAAACCTAGAATGAAAAAGACCCCAGGGCACGTTGGTAAGAGGTGTGTGGTGTTGTGTTGCTATAAAGGTTGAGGATGTTGAGGTCGGGGGTTCGAGCCTTGCTCACCCCCGATTTCCATCTTCCCTTTTTTTTATTTTTGAAAACTTATAAAAGCAAAGTTGTAGAAAACCTGAAAACAAACAACTTTAATAAAAGAAATTATTTTTGAAAATCACTAAATAAGCTGAAAACTGGCTTATAAGACAGAAAAACTCTTAAAACTATTTTTTTTACTTTTTGGCTTTTTATCTAAAATTGACAACTTAAAAAGCTAACAATAAGCTAAAAGCTAGGAAAGCAAACTATAAGCAAACTATATTAAAACTAATAAGCTAGTTTAAACAAGAAAATAAGCAAAAGGAAAGGAAATAAGCAGATTAAGCACTTAAAATAAAACTGCAAACCAAATAGACAGACAGCTACTTTGGGCTTAAAAATAAGTACTCAAATGGAACCTTATGACAATAAGCCCTATTCCTACTTAAAACTTGAACTTAAGACTACTTAAAACAGCTTTTTGAAATCATTTTGAAATTCATTTGCTTAATGAAAAGACTGTTTGAAAATTGCTTATAAACTCAGATTATGCTGAACTTTTTGAAAAGACAAATGGCTAAATTGTAGCTTAAAAACAAATGATCAAATGAACTTATTTAGAAAAACTAAGCTTAAACATATTAACAATTAACTATAAACTACTTATATTCCAAAAGTTAAAACCTAATGACTAATTTAACCCTCTAAAATTTGAACTTGAAATTGGCAGTTTGTGTG
This sequence comes from Tanacetum coccineum, assembly GCA_026074375.1. Lineage (NCBI taxonomy): Eukaryota > Viridiplantae > Streptophyta > Magnoliopsida > Asterales > Asteraceae > Tanacetum > Tanacetum coccineum. Next base: position 432 of record BQNB010074276.1, on the reverse strand, counting down.
TTCTACCTATCTGATGCAATTGACACAAAGAGTGACCTAAACTCAAAACCTTCTATTGCAGACCAAAATAAACAATCCTAACTCTCTTAAGACACGAAACTAAAGGCAATTAAAGCAAATTCTAATCCTAGAACTGAATTAAGCTGATTATGCAAATTAATACTTAACAGATTATGAACTAGTGAACACCTAACCTATCAAAAACTAATTAACACTAATCTAGTGATAAGTGTAAAATACACATATCCATTTGTACCAAAAATAACCCAATTAAACCCAAAACAGACCAAAATCGCAAAAATATGCTTGTATTTGTGTTTTGTGTGTGCAAGTACGGATATATGAAAAGTCATGAAAACCGCCAAAAACAAGCAACCACGGAGACAAGAACTGAAATATCAACAAAATTTAAACCGAATTACCCCCTTTACA
>BQNB010074275.1:0-31847 GCA_026074375.1 Tanacetum coccineum | reverse complement strand
TTCTAACTACATTTCCATCTTCCAAAACTCTAAAACCTAATAATATGAATACGTAAATTCTTACACATAAATACATACATACAAAATACATAAACGCTCAAAATTCACAAGTCATTTACATCTCACTCAAAAGTGAATGAAATGCACCCATGCAAACTCCATCATAATCACACCTCAATGAGACTCTCACACTCACTAGGTTGATTCTTAAATCCTCATAAAACACTCATAGAACACATAGAAACACACATACCCATAAACCATACTTATAGAACAAATATTTAGGTCAACACTACGGTTTGACCAACCTGCTCAAGCCACGGTTGTCACAACCTGCAAGTTTAGGTTAGTGATAATCAACATATATGGATGAAAATGTGTTTGTCACTTCGTCAAATACAGTTGCAATAACCACGGTTCCCCGTTTATCAGTATAAGTACTACTTGTGATCTGGTAGAATTCAAAAGAATCTCCTTGACTGAGTTTCATAGCTGCACTAGCCGTTCTCATTATCGGAGCGTCTCAAAGCAGACAACACGGTATGAGTGAACCAGTGAGTTACTGTATCACCGATTGAATCAAAAATTAATTTGAAAATCAATCGATGTGTCACTTGCTAAAGTGGTTTTGCAATACATCAAGAGTTTTTTGCATTTCAAAATTCGCCCACCGTCAATTCATAGTCTGGACCGAATCGATATCCAGTGTCACAAGTTTGATCCATATAGGAACTCAGTCACCTACCATAGAGCTTGTTTAATTTTAGCTCTAGAAGGTTTTCATCATCATTGTGAATACTTAACTATCACTCTGATTTCTGGAAAGATCACGAGGATAATGCGTCGGACTCTTGATATTTTACTTATTTTTCATAGTGTATGAAGAATAAGTGAAGGTAGATAGTGTCCTAGTGAGATATATGGATGATCTCTTATGGCTCTAGACTCAATAGTGCACTTTTGTTTTAGTAATCGGAGGCTGGAGTTAACTGCCATCTTTTTAATACTAACTAACTTGGAGTGAGAAAATCGATAGATAACGTATTTAGTCTTCGTAAGAATTGAAAAAGAAATCTTTTATGGGATTCTAAGTGGCTATGGAGGGTTGTGCATTGCATCACTGGGTCCATGATGTCTATCTTCAATACCAGACAACAGCTTAGTGTTTCTAATAGCATATGTATTGACCCGATTTCTGCCTAAGTGTGTGGAGGGCTTCTTTCTTTACACCCTTTATCCTTATATTTCTTTTAAATTCTTCAACCCCTTCAATGCTTACCAAGACTTTATCACTAACACCTTGTTAGGTTTATTCTAATGTTAGCTCTGGCTTAGTCAGCATTATTCCTCATTCTTACTTTTACTCCTTTTGTATCATACTTAAGGACTTCTACACTATCTAATGGAATATCCCTGGGTAGATCCCTCTGGTTCTAGCTGGATCATGGAATAGATACCTAATCATAACCACCTTGTAACTCCATAAAATTAAATACATGGTTAGTCTTTTGGGTATCTCTATTCTTTCCATTAAAACCATTTTGAAAAACCAATCAAGGTACTTGTGATATAAATCAAAGCTTTTGTACCTTGATGTTTTCATCTTTTGAAAATGCTCCCCCTCATATGTGTATCAATTATCAAAAGCCTTTTACACATATAAGGTAGAAGCTAGCACCTCAGTCCTTTTAGATCATGTTTATTAGTTGCATATTTTAATCACATTTCCTCCCCTTATCTAAAATGTCAAAATCTTTTGATATTTGAGATATCAATTGATTAAGACTGTATGGGGGAGAGATGTTACTGATTAGCAAGCTTATTTGGAACATATTAATGCTCTCCCTCAATTATTGAGGGAAGGGTATAGTGTTAAGTATATATTTTGAAAGATTTTGAATTTAATAAAAAATTCATGAAAATTCGTACTTAACACATGTATAATAATATATGTACACTATATATTCATATTATACAAGATAAGATATGAGACAGGACCTAACATGTTTATACCAAGTATGAACTAGTCATACTATCCTCTGCAACAGTCGTTTCTCCATCTCTATTTTCCTTCCACCAACCAGTACTTCTAAGCTTCTCACAATCGGTCTTTTGAACAACAGATCATCAATCTTGTTTAGCATGATGCCTGTACGTTTCTTATCCTTTGCTATCCACTCCCTTGAAGGCCTGTCTTTGTTGTAACCAAACTTGAAGTTTAGTAGCCTTTCACGAAGAATTTTACAAAAGATTGGAGAGTCCCATCACAAAACTTGTAGATCTTATCAACACGCATCAGCCTTTTCTTCTTTCTCTTGTCTTCATAGATAATCCCTAGTGGATCATAGTTTAGAGTGTATGGTTATTTGATTGAGATATGCTGACATGTTCTTTGAGGCTTGGTTAAGTTGAGCTTTCTTTGGTAACTTTCAACACCTAGCTGAATGTCTTTAATCTTGTTCTTAACAATGATGACTCGAGTAAACATTTTTAGATCCGTGACAAAGTCCATAATTACATCACCTTGCAAGTTGAAGAGCTTGTTCTGAGCAATGAGGAGAAGCATGTCTTCAATGTCATTTAGGTGTAAGTTTGAAAAGTAACCTTCTTTGAACTTGTATAGTTTCTGATCAGCTTGCCTCACAACGATTTCCTCCAAGTAGCCATAACCAGATTTCTTTGCAACTTGAACGCTAACAACACTCAGAATTCTCATAGTTAAGGAAACTTCATGTTTGGACTTCCGATTGATCATAGCTCTATAGAACAGTTGACGTTGTGGTCCCTAATGTGATATTTCAAGAGCAGCATCTTTGTCATTGGCAATTAAGACTGGACTCCACAGAGTTAGAATCATGTCTTCAATGCCTTTCATAGTATACCTTGCAGCTGGTGTCTTAGTAATTGAAGAGGAGAATGTTCTTTCTTTATATACTGCTTTCAAGTATTCAAGATCATTGTTAAAGAAGAATTCAACAGGATTTATAAGTCGACCTTGTTTGTCTTGCAGGGGTAAAGGCTTGCTCATATCAACTAGGCTTTTGTAACCTTCAAGGTTTGCCCAGTCGAGTTGATCTATCAAGCACGATAGCATTCCTCCATATTGAATTCTAGTTCAACACGGCATTTGCAGGTACCTTTGAGTAGGTTGAACATTGGACCCACTAGGTCTGCTCTTGTGATCTTGTTTAGCTTAAGATGATTCATAGAAAATGTTGAAAAGTGAATGGGAGTACTCATCAACTCATCAAACGTAAGCGAATGCTTCTCAGCTTGTATCATCACATTAAACCACGACTGTTCTGGAACATCATCTATAGTTTTAACTGTATTCCAGTTTGGATCAAGTAATTCAAGCTTTGGAGATTCCTTAAACCAATCCTTCTTCGGAATCCTTAGAGCAACATCTGCTTGTATTTCATCAGCATTAGTATGAGGTGGTTGACTAACATAACCAACCTTATCATCAAATGTTTGCTCAACATCATCTGAAGCTATCTCAAAAACTGGTTCTTCAACTGATTCTTTTGCAGTCATAGATTTTCGAGATTTAGACGTTCTAGCCAGAGATTTACCTTTAGATGATTCTTTGGTAGTAGATGTCTTCTTGGAAGATTCAGACTCATTGAATCTTCTCTTTTTTGTCTTCTTACACTAATTTGATCCAGCTAAAAGGTCTTCATCTTGATCATCTCCATGATCTCTTTTCTTAAGGACTTTATTAGGTTTGTTACCTTCTTTCATAGTGGCTTCATTAAGTTACATTGACCATGTAAGTGCATCATATAGCTCTTGATGTGTGTCATGAGTCAGGTGAGATTGGCTTTTATGCATCTTAGCATATAGTATATTCTTCAGTTCATACTCAGAAAGAGACTCAGCTGCTTTAATAGCGGATTAACCTTGGGAAGAAGATTAACCTAAAGAGGGTAGAGTCTTCTCAAGTGCTTCCTTTACTACTTATAGTAGAAAATTTGGCAAAAAATTCTTGACTTTCGTACAATTCATCTATTACACATTCCGCAGCATTCTTAATTTTGACATATTATGCAGTGTGCATAATCTTGACCCACAAAATACTTATTAACAGCTTCTGGTACTTCAGACTTGATTGATTCAAGGATTGCTGTAGAATGATCAACTTGTTTGAGTTCTTTTACGTCTTTTTCTAATTCGGAAACTCATTGGACAACATCATTAAATTCTTCAGGGTTGGGAACTAGAACAACTAGAGTTATTAGAGCTGGCAGTGGAGGTGCTGGTGGTGTAGATGGTGAAACTTGTGTTAGTTCAGGAATAACCGATACTTTGAAAACATGAAATGGTTCTTGCAGAATATTAGGAACATCTTATTGGATGAATATCCAACAAAGAATTGATTTTTGCTTCAACATTTTCTAGAATGGTACTAATAAGAGATGCATTAGGATAATTAATAAACTGATTACCAAATTTGGAAGAAACAGAATGACTGGAGGTGGATTGAGGCAGATTGGGCTTCTCTTTGTGTGTTGTTGAGACAGGAACCTAATTGTATCCCAGCCTTAATCATCTCCTTGTTGCTCTTCATTAGCCTTGAGTTCTTCATAGGCCTTTTGTTCTTTAACTTTTTCAGCATTTTCCTCTTCTGCTTCCTCAACAATATTCATTTCTGCTACACCCTTTACCTGATCTTCAACATCTATGTCTGTCTTTTCATCATCAGTCATTTCAATATCTATACTCTCATCATCTTCTTTTTCTTTATCATCATATTCATCTTCATTAGTAGAGACCCACGATATGTCTTCTGGGTTCTCTTCTTTGTCATCAAATAGAAAGGTCTCATCGTCAGTGGAACCCCAATCATCTAGATCATCTTGAGCTTCATGTTTGTATTTTGTCTCATCCGGAACCTCTGGTGAAGTACCAACTCCTTTATTTGAGATTGCAGATTTCCCTTTTGGCTCATCAAGAACCTCTGGTCCAAGACTAGCTCCTTCACTTGAGCCACCAGATTTATGCTGGAATATGCTTTCACGTTTGTTAGCCTTGATTGCTCTATGTGTGTCAATTTCTAACTGTGCTGCATCAGATAGCAATTCAATGCCTTTCAGCTTCAGCTTCTGAGACGGATCTGTTGATTTCTTCTTTGATACTTGTGGAGTATCTTGTATGACGACACCTTTGGGTTTTCTTCTGCTCAACCTTTCTTATTATTCATCTGATTCTTCATCACTTGACTCTATCTTCTTTGCGTTTTTCTTCTTAGAAGCTTCTATTGCCTTCTTTGGAGTTACCGTTGCATTAGATCCATGAGCTCCTGTGCCTTTTCCTATCTTTAAAGGAATTAAACCAGCGGATAGGCCAATGAACGTCTTGTAAGCTTCAGAGTTTTGGATTTCATCAGTTATCAATGTGTTTAGAATAGACTTTCCATATACTTGGTGAATCTCTTCTTTACTGATGAACTTCAATCTATCCAATACACCATCCTTGTCAACTTTGTGGTAAGGTGAACCTTGTCTCTTAGAAATTGATTTATGTTGAGACATGAAGTGGTGTATGATAACTTTGGTGAACCTGGGATAGGGCATGATCTCACATCTTCTGACCTTTGACTTCCTGTTGTCAATTTGGTATTGAAGATCTTCCCAAATTAAAGCAGAGCTTAATCAAATTTTCCTTGTAGTAAATACCGATCAAACATTTCAATTCTAGTTGGTCGGAGTCTATCATTTCTTGACTTCTTCCCGATAGACATTCGGTTGATGATAGCTTAAGGGTTCTCATGGTTGATACGGGTTCATTTATGTGTTCAACATATCTTCTCTAAAATGTGTTTCAGTTGACCCTTGTAGCCTAGTTCCAGAAGAAAGTCAAACAAAGAATCATTTGATGGAGGCACAATGAACTCTCGATTCAGATTCTTTAGGACTGTGATACAAGAATTTCTCGAAATAGTTCCACGTTAATTTGACACGTCTTGTTATCAAGGATAAATTAGTAGAAAGAAGATTTTTTGACCCTTTTGATGGTGAACCAGAATTGCTGTATGTAGATCTTAGGTACATCAGCAGAAACGAGAAAGGCGTTGTAGCAAGGATTGTTCTTGATGATATCTAAGATGACTTGATAGGTCTCCTCCTTTTGAGTTAAGGTTGGATCCATTCTGAGGTTGCTTTTTCCAATATTGACTTTGTCTTCGGTAGGGACCAACTTTTCATTACGGGCTGCTTGTTGAGCTTGTTCTCGATGCATGATTCTACTTAAGAGTTATCCAATACAGTTTATATACACCACACACACACACACACACACACACACACACACACACATATATATATATATATATATATATATATATATATATATATATATATATATATATTACTGATCAGATTAACTATTCTTGTTGTTGAGATTATATTTAAGAGACATTGTGTTTATGTTTCAAGTGATTAAGACTTATTTGACACATGTTTTAAGAAATCAACTTAGGTCTTCGGACAAAAATGTTAAGCTAGTGAGAGTCGACATTTTAGTCAAAGTCAACCTAAGTCAAATAGTGAAAGAGTGGTCAATGGTTCTGGTAGGTCATTTTTGTCATTCTGTATGTTTGACTTATTATGTTGTGTGTATTCGTACAAAATTTTGGCAGAGTTTCTTTTCATGTTTTGACATATTTCGCAGAAAAAATGTAACTCCTGTCATATTTCGCAGAGAAATGCTATTACTTATTTTGCAGGCAAAATAAATGCATATTTCGCAGTCCTTAGTAAAACATATTCCGCAGAGAAGAGTAACTACATATTCCGCAGTTCTAAACTGGTAAACATATTCGCGTAGCATTGTAAAATTATTTCGCAAGTGTTCAAGCAAACCATATTCCGCAGTCAAAAGAAAGACATATTCCGCAGCATTCACACGTAACATATTCCAGAGAATTCATATAGATGACATATTTCGTAGTGTTCATAAACTTGACCCGGAATTTTTTGACACTTTTAGTATGCAAACTAATATCACAAGCAACATTTATCACTTAAGTGACATCTAACAATCATTTATATTCGCATAGAACAACATGCAAGCCTCTTTGGATCTTTTCGAGCCTTATTCAAGAGAAAAAACTTCACAACGTTTATGCAACAAAAAAGGAAACATGGATCCATTTTAAGACTATCTAGATGACTAACAAACACTAATACAACAGTTATACTACAGAAAAATAATCAAACCCTTTTTGGAACATGTTTTGCAGCTAAGAACCCAAAAATAACACAACGATTATTCCTATGATTTCCTTTCTACAAAAATGAGGTTTTAACACATTCACAATACTTATTTCAAGCATATGATTACAAACCCACACACTTTTAAGCCCTTAATCAAATTTTACACAAGATTCGACCTAAACAATCATCATAACTCGCGAATGAGTTTGAGTTATGCAAAACTATTTCAAGCACATTATAAGGACCCCTATCCAAACAAAACCCCCTACTTTAATTAGACTCAATCACAATTATTTTTCTTATGAACCCTAATTCGAAAATTATGGTTTTAGACAAATTGGTGATGATTTAGACTAATTCCTTTTTAAAGATTGTTGTATGGTTGATTAGGAATACCTTTCTAGTTTATCTTGAGGCTTAAAAACGTGTTTTGATCTTGGTTTGGATGCGAACAAAATGTGACGATTGTGAAAGAGTGGGAGTGAAAATTTTATAAATTTTAAATTTGTGAAAGTGTAGGTATTTTTGTTGTATCAAATTTAAGTTTGAGCATTTAGCAGAAATAGTCCCTAAAGATTGCAAGGCCTTCTATTTCCTTTTAAATTTTTCTAAAGCCTAAACAATTTTAGGAGAATGACAACTTTAGCCCCTCTAGTTGCAAACTTAAATGCTAAGTCCTAAATTTTTGCATTCTAAACCCTAAATGATAAACCAAATAACATCTTAAGCCCAAATGAGTTAACTTAAATTAACTCCCCTTTAATAATTGATCCGATATTTTCCAAAACCTTTTCTTTTTATTCCGTGATTTCTTATGAAGTATTATTTTAAAAGAATTATAAGCACATTTCTCCCCCTCAAATAATGGCCCGTTTTCTATTGAAAGAGTTGTAGTCATTGTTTGAGTGATATAATTTTCTTTTAAAATACTTTTCTGATGAGATTTATATGACTAAAATGTTATTATTAAACAACACATTTTATACCACCAAAAATTAGATTTCTCTTATTTTGAAAAATAAATGCATTGACACATACACTTATTTTCAGAAAGCATGGGTTGTGTATCAAAGTATACACAAGCCTTTGTATGAATATAAAGTAATTCATACCCGAGAAAAATAAATCTCTCGTTGAGAGGTCAGGTTTTCTTTTTGATGAAATATTTGCCTTTAAGATGAGGACCGGGTTGCTATCTGAAATAACAGCAAGCCATTGACATGTTTTAAAACATTTAGAACTTATGTTCGAACTTTATTTACACCCCCGTGTCATCGTTGAATAATATTTCTAAGGTCGTAAATATTATCGATTCCAGAAGACATGTTAAGAACGCATATTTTTTGAATTTTTGAATTTTCTTATTGAAAATTTATAAGAATGGAAAATCTTTTTGAGTTTTTATATTTTCTTATTTACATATAGTACGTAGGATATGTGAAGAGTTTCCACCATTACTCTTCCTCGTCTTCAACCAGATTTTTTAAAGTTTCGAGAGACATGCTTTTCATTCCAAGCTTTTCTATCAAGAAGTTGAATCATTCTCGAGGCAAAGCTTTGGTGACGATGTCTGCTAGCTGATATTCTGTTCTGATGAAGTAGAGTTCCACCACTTCATTTTCCACTTGCTCCTTAATAAAGTGGTATCTCACATCTTGATCTTGAGTGTTGAACATTCTTGCAGCATAACGTGATTGCACTATTGTTATCACCAGTACAGAGGAATCTTATTAAATTTAAGTCCATAGTCTGTTAGTTGTGATCTCATCCATAAGATTTAAGCACAACACCCAGATAATGCTACATATTCAGCCTCTGTACTAGAGATAATAGTGCTCTTTTGCTTCTTGGATGACCAGCTGACAAGTTTATCCCCCAAGAATTATGCACTTCCAGATGTGCTTCGTCTAGTATCTTGACACCCAACATGGTCGGCATCTGCATATGATGTTAGAGTAATGCAAGAATCTTTAGAATACCAAAGACCCATATCACTGGTTCCTTTTAGGTATCAAAAGATTTGTTTAACTGCAGGTAAGTGCTTTTCGGTAGGCTTTTCCTAATACCGGGCACACATGCATACTGCAAATACAAGGTCTGGTCTGTTGGATATAAGATACATAAAGGAACCAATCATACCACGGTAATGTGTAGGATCGACTGGTTTCCCTTGTAGATCTTCATCCAGTTTACGTTTGTCCACCATAGGGGTGTCAATGTGATCAATAGATAGCATACCATATTTCATTATTATTTCAAGAGCATAATTAGACTGGTTTATAAAGATGCCTATAGGACTTTGGGAAATTTGAAGTCCAAGAAAGAAAGACATTTTGCCCATCATTGACATCTTAAATTTAGAAGTTATTATTTTAGTAAATTCATCACATAGCAGGATTAGTAAAGGCAAATATTATATCATCAACATAAATTTATACCAATAAAATGTCGCGTCCTGCTTTCTTTGTGAATAGTGTTGGATCGACTACACCTTTGGAGAACTCTTGTGATAGTAGAAAACTAGACAGCATGTCATACCACACGCGTGGAGTCTGTTTAAGACCATAAAGTTCCTTTTTGAGCCTGTACACGTAATTTGGCTTGCCTTGATCTATGAATCCTTCTGGTTGACTAACATAGACCACTTCGTGAAGCTCGCCATTTAAGAAAGCAGTTTTAACATCCATTTGATAGATTGTCATGTTCTTTTTGGCAGCATTTGCAATGAAGATACGAATGGCTTCTATTCTAGCAACAGGTGCAAATGATTCCTCAAAATTAATCCCCTCCTTATGACGATATCCTTTAGCAACCAATTGTGCCTTGTTTGTGAGTACGCCCCCAAGTTCATCTTTCTTGACTCTATAGATCCACATAAGTTTAATCAACATTAGGAAATATGGGAAAGTTACTAATTCCTAAACTTGCAGTCGCTCGAATTCATGTATTTCTTCCTGCATAGCGTCAATCCATGAGGATTCAAGCATTGCTTCTTTAAATTTCTTTGGTTCAACTAAAGTAAGGAAGGCATTGAAATAACACCACATGGCGTTAGTCTTAAGTTGCTTTCTTGTAGAGACTGGTCGAGAAGGATCTCCAATCACATTTGTTAAGGGATGATTCTTAGTCCATTTACCAAGAAGTTCTAATAGAGTATGGGATGACTACACATTAGAGTATGATTCCTCTGAAAGAGTGTCTTGAAATGGAGTAGTTTCAAACTATGCTAATTGTAGATGTTCTTCAACACTTTTATAGATAATTGGGGATTGTTCTTGTTCTTGATTTAATGAAGTACTTGTAGATGGTGCATCTTGTGTAATAGAGGTTGACACAGGTGAACCGGTTGGATCAGCATGTCTTCAAGCAGCAAATGCTTGAACTAGAGAAACAACACTTGGTGGAGGATTAAAGAACTCATCAAACATTGGTTGGAACAAGATATCGCAATCATTCTTTGTCGGTGCGACATAAGGTGTAAAAGAAGGAGGATTTGGCACGAGTCCTAAACTTAGTGTTCCAGGAGTCATTAATTGAGGCGCGGGTCCTGAATTGAACTGTTTAGAAGCCATTACTGTTAGCTCGTTAAACGTAACATGAATTATTTCCATAATTTGTCGGGTCCTTTTGTTGTAGATTCAGAAGGCCTTCTTTGCAGGAGCATAGCCAACAAAAATACCTAAATCAGCTTTCGGTTTCAATTTACCCAAATCCTCACTGTCATTGGTTGGATAACATAACGAACCAAAGACATGAAGAAATGATAAATTAGGTTTCTTCTCATGCATAAGCTCGTAAGGTGTCTCGTTGTAGCGAAGATGTATTAGGGAACGATTTTGGGTATAACATGTTGTTGAGACTGCTTTTGCCCACAGATACAATGAAGCTTTAGAAAATATCAACATGGTACAAGCAACTTCCACCAAAGTAGGATTTCGTCTTTCAAAAATGTCATTCTATTGTGGAGTGCGCACAATAGATGTTGGATCCCACTTCAATAGATTGAATTCCTTAAGCTTGTTTAAGGTTTAGTTATATTAGATAAATCTAACACAACTATAAAATCTTGGTTTGAATGTATTAAAGATTATGCAGAATCTAATCTTTAATATTAAAAAGAATTACCAATGAAACAGTAAAACAATGAACATACAATTCAACAAATAAGCTCCAATATTATAATAATACGAATACTCTTAAAGTATTAGGGTTACAAAGACTTTGAAGCTAAGAATTATACGTCTAAGATTGATTTTGGTTTTGGTACATCAATCTTTATGCCCTAGGACCTCCTTTTATACACCAAGGAATCCTACTCGGCTTACAATACTTTCCTAAGTATATAAAATCTTTTCTATAAATAACTAATACATATGAAGTAAGCAGTACTAACAAATAGTACTAACTTACCCTAGCAGTACTAACTTAACACTAGCAGTACTAACTTTGTACTGGCAGTAGTAAACACTTAGCATATTTTCTTTGAAGTCTCTTAGCAGTACTAACTTTAGCTGAGCAACATTAACAAAAACATGAGCAGCAATAATCCAACAACATCAAGAAGGCTTTTAATCCTAATAATCTTCCCCTAAACTTGATATTTTTCTTCAAAATCATCAAGTTTCTTCATTTAAAGCTTCATCAACACCAGGAGGATGCTTCCAAACACCTCTTTACTTCTTAAGTTGTTTCATGATCAATTTACATAGTTGATAAGCCATTTTACTTTCATAATCAATTTGAAGCTTCTTTTCCAACATCATTGTAAGTGTAGATGGTATAAGAGGATACTTCTTCTCTACCAACATATGAATATGCACATGTTTCATCCTTAAGGAATGTACTCCACAGGAGTCATATAGCTTCCAACTTAACACTTTGTAATCTTGTTGATTCTTTCATACTTCATCTTCTATATGTGGTTCAAACATAGTTTTCAAATCAACCCATAATAACAAATCCAAGTCTTTCGCTGGTCTTGTTGACTTATATTTAGCTTTTACCAACTTGTATAAATCTTCCAAATCTTCCCTGCTAAAACTTTTAAGCATATGACTAAAGATCATGTACATTTGAGACTTTCCATCAGCTCTCACTATTTGATAATGGCTTTTCTTTCCTTCTTTATGGATCTTCTAGTCAACAATACTTGGAAACTTAACAGCCAAAGGTATAGCATCAATTGTTACTTCTTCTTCATCTTGAATGATTTCTAAACACTGTTTAAGCTCTACTGTCTCTTTGTCATCATCCACCTTTTGCTTCTTTGAACTCTCTTGTATCAGCTCTTCTCCTGCTCTCTTTTCTTTTCCTTCCACCAAATCTGTTCTAAAGTCTTCAAATATGTTTACCCTTTTGAATGCTCTGTTAAACATCTCTTGGATAGAATCAAACTCTTTTGACTTTAAATCTTTGAGCTTGTATCATTCCATGTTCTTTAGATAAGTATACATTATTTGTCTTTGTTGGTGGTTTGTTTCTTCTCTCTTCTGCTCTTTTAGCTGCAAAATGCTTTCTTCTTTTCTCTAAGAGTTGTTGAAATAATGTAGCCTTTTCTTCAATAGAAAACTCTTCTTGTTCTTGTGCTTGAAATCTTTCATCCAATTGATGATCAGCATCAATCTTTGCATGTATATCATCCCATGTTTCAATCAAGGCAATATTAGCTTCTTTTTCTTTTTCAGCTTTATCTCTTGCAAGTCTTACTTCTTCATCAAATTTAGCTTGTAACTTTAAAGCAGTTTCTTCATCAAAACTGATTTGATCTTTCTTCTTCTAATAGCTCCACAGGTTCGATCACATATTCCTTTACCCCTATGTCATTGAATACTTGTGAATATAGTGTGTAAGAATATTGTTGTTAAAGATTCGACCCAGCTCTTGTAAAACAACAACCTTTCCTTTCACCTTGGGTTTTGAAGTTTTTAATGCTTCATGTCCTTGAGCCAAAGTAAGTTCTTCAGTAGTTATTATAACAGTTGTTGCAGCAGTACTAACTTGAGCAACATCAACTACTTCTTCAACAACATTTTCATTTTGCCCTACAACAAACACCTCTTCACCATTTAAAGCATTCACGTCAAACATCTCATTATCAGCATCATCTTGAACATTAACCAGGATAATGTCATCATCTGCATCAATAACATTAATCCTCCTCCCTTTTTTGGATGCATCCTCACCTAAATTTTCTTCATCTCCAGAGGATTTTACCCTAGCAGTCCAACCAACTTTATATAACCTCTTCAGCCTATGAGTTCTTAACCTTTTTCTCTTTTCAAGCTTCTTGACCCTCCTTTTTAAACTAGCAATCTTATTATCTTGAGAGGTCTTTGTCTTCTCCAAATCAAGAACCTTCTTTTATAAATTGGTACATAATTCCATCAATTCATTAATTAAGTCTATCCTCATCACTTCAAAGTGTGTTACCTCTTGCGAGCAATGAATCATTGGAATGTTTAGATACACTCTTAAACCTAGTTTGAGCAGTAGTATCTCCCATGGTTTCTTAGCACCTGAGACCACCACCTAAAGTAGTTCCTAGGGAACTAGATTCATTAGGTGTTGCCTTGGAGTGGGTCTTATTGATGTTACCACTGTCCTGCTCTGCTTCTAAGCTAGAAGCAGTAGTGGCAGCCCTCACCAAACTGTCACCCAACTCCTTATGGACAGCCTCATCTGCAACATTGTTAGTAGGATCACTAGGCCGAGGTACCTGAGTGTTCTTTAAGGTTTTTGTGTCTTTTAAGGTTGAGTTAATGATTGAATAATGGTGGGTATGTGATGGGGATCAGTGGGCATTGCTGAACCTTTACCCAATTCAAATTAGTTTTGTACCACCATTGTTTGAAATAAAGGTGTTACTCTACTAGAAAAACCTTTACCTGCCCTTCTCATATTTTCAAAGATCTTTTTAGTGTGAGAGGGTGCAACATAAATTCTCTTGTGAGTTGGTATCCCATCAAGTTGTTGATCCAGAAACATTTATACAAACCTTGGATATATCAAAAACTTCCCAAACAAATTATCCAAGTTTCTAACCATACTTTCAAAAATGTATTTTGAAAAATTGAACTTCTGGTTTGTAGCTAAACAGATAATAGCAGATGCCATAGTACTACTAAATTCATTTCATGTTGTTGTCTTTACACTTAGACATTGTAAATGATATGAATCAAAAATTTCCATTGTGGGGAGAAGAATGGCTTATAGAAAGTTAGCTTTTGTGAAATTTTCTCATACCCCATCAGTGTAAGTTGTTCAAAGATGGTAGAATTTGGTAGACATTCAACACCTTCTTCATCTTCTAGTTGAAGATCTCTTCTAACAGTTGATTCAGTAATGATTATCTTCTTCCCATCTACACAGGCATGTAACTAAACTTCCCCATTGATAGTTTTGGCCTTGACAATAGACCAAAATTGTTCGATACACGAAATATATATATAGTGGGATTAACGGTTTGTGCATATCTTATAGGGTGTGCATTCAGAAAATCCACAATTTGTTCAAACCCTTCACACTATGTGGGTTTAGATAAAAACACGACCAAATTATGAGTATCTGCAAACTTTAGATTCGCCATTTGTGTTGGGTTTTGATAATGGATGATAAAATTGAGTTAGGGTTTATGATTAGAGAGTTTACGAAAGTATGAAATTGATTAAATGACTGATTGAAACCCTTAATCGAAGTATTTATGAAAATACCCTCAATAGCTGTAACTTTAACCCAACAGTAGTAACTCAGCAGTAGTAAGTGTATGCCTAGCAGCATTAACTTAGAACTAGCAGTAGAAGTTATGCCTAGCAGCATTAACTTTGAGTCACCAGTATTAACTCCAATTCCATTCTAAACAGCTTTTCCATCGTCAATCTAAAACTGTTATTTGCTTTTCCTGCAAAATGTTAGTCCAAAAACAAAGAAAACACAAGACATAACAATTATCACAATATTAATTATACCTAACAGTATTAAGTATAACTAACAGTAGAAACTCAGCAATATTAAGTATAACCAACAGTGCTAATTATACTTAACAACAAAAACATTTAATGACATGAATAACAATACTAATTCATACAAAACTCTACAAAACCATAAAGAGATAAAAGACTTTAAAGATTTAGCATTCCAATACTAACAATCAAATATTAAAATATACTTACATCAAAAGCTTTTGTAAGCAAATCTGTAACATTCTTGTCAGTATGGATTTTGACCATTTGAATCAATTTCTTTTCATTGCAATCTCTAATAAAATAATGCCTGGTCTCTATATGCTTTGTTTTTTTAATGAAAAATAGGATTTCTAACTATGCAAATAATACTATTATTGTCAATAAAAATCATTGTATGCATAAATTTGTACCCATAATCAAGTAGTTGACTCTGAATCCAAAGCATTTGTCCATAACAACTTGAAGCAGCCACATACTCAACTTCTGTTATGGAATTTGCAACCATTGTCTGTTTCTTGCACTGCCATGATATTAATTTTCATCCACGGAATTGACAACCTCCTGTTGTAAACTTCCTATCCAAGCTTGCTCTAGCATAATCACTATCAGTGTATGCTACACAATCAAAAGGAGAGTCTTTTGGATACCAAAGGCCCAATTTTAGTTGACCTTTTAAGTACCTAAAAATCCTTTTCACATCATGAAGATGTGAAACCTTTAGATTGACTTAGTATCTAGCACAAGCACATACTATAAACATGATGTCAGGTCTTGAAAATATGAGATACATCAATGAACTAATCATTGACCTATACATATGAACATCCACTTCTTCACCATTTTCATCCTTGAGTAGAGGCTTTTGAGTTTCCATTGGTGTGCTTGTAGTCTTGACATCAGTAAACCCAAATTTCTTTAAAATTTCAGCAACATATTTATTTTGACTAATAAATATGCCGTCCTTCTTCTACTCCACTTGTAATCACAAAAAGAATATAAGTTCTCCCATAAAACTCATTTGAAATTTCTCATGCATCAACTACTCAAATGCAATGCATAGCTCCTTCTTTGTTGAACCAAAGATGATATCATCCACATAAACTTGGACTAACAAAATATCACCTTTAGTGCCCTTTTTTCGAATAATGCTTGTCAAATTTTCCCCATCTTGACTTCATTGTCCAATAGATATGTTGACAAGGTTTCAATACCAAGAGCTTTGAGGAGCTTGATAGTATTGTTATACAATGCTTTTTCAACCTTGATACTCTATCGAGGAAAGGCCCCCCCCCCCCCCCCCCCCCCGCCCCCCCTCGACTTCCAGCTACACCTCCCCCCCCCCCCCCCACACCCCTCCCCCCCCCCCCCCCCCCCCCCACCCCCCCTCCCCCCCCGCTCTCTCAGACGACGCAACTCTACCTTAAATCCTGATGGTTTGCGAGACAGACATAAACGACCTCACTACATATCTCAACTCTCTCTCCCATGAGAGAGCACAAAATGCACCTTTTAATCTCACATTCTCTCCATCTTGACATCCAACCACCAAAATCTTAGAAAATCTTCCCATAGAGAAAAGCACTTTTTACATCCATTTGATACACCACAAAATCTTTAAATGAAGCATAAGCTAAAAATAGCCTAATTGCTTCAATTCTTGCAACAAGGGCAAAGACTTCATCATAGTCAATCCCTTCTTCTTGTGTGTACCCTTGAGCAACCAATCTTGCTTTATTTCTTATCACAATTCCCCTTTCATCCTTTTTATTCCTGAAAACCCATTTAGAGCCTATAACCCTTTTTCTATTTGGTAAATCCACTAAAGTCCAAACTTCTTGTAACTTGAATTGTAGAAGCTCTTCCTGCATAGCCTATATCTAGCTTAGATCCTTCAATGCATGAATTACCTTTTTAGGTTTTTCCTGTGATAAAAAGTAAGCCAACAAGCAGTTTTGAAGGTCTTTATGGTTTGTTCTTTGTTGAATAGTACTAACAAGTCCATGTTCCTTCAAATTATTTAACATCTTTCTTATTACTGTAGCTAATTGAAAATCTCCAATCACTTGATCAAGATGATGATATTTATGAATTCGTGTAGTTAGATTAGGACTGACTTATATTGTTGTATCTAAATTGTTTATGTCAGCCACTGCATCATCATCTTTATCATCATTTGAGATGTCAAATATGCTATTATCTTCTAAAGCAGGCATATTTGGATCAAATGGAAGTTCAATGCTTGTTTTTCCACCAACAGCATTAACCTTATTTGTGTCAGCATCATTAATAATTGAACTAACAGTATTAACATTGTTAGTGCTATTAACATTATCTTCCTTCTCTTGATCATTACATTTACTTTCTTTTCTTGGATCTTCATTAACCTTCTTTCCATCATCAATTAAGGTTTGGATCTATCATCATGAGAACTCTTTGGATCTTGGGAATATGGTGGATCAACAATCGATAATGGTAGCAAAATGTAATTTTTGACAGGTTCTGTCTCCTTTCTAGCTTGACTTGCATTATCACTTGCTTTTGTACCTACAAAACCATTAGACTGTGTACCTGCAACAATTGGCTCATAATTCATTGTTCTTGTTAGTGCATTAATATCAAATAGCTAATCTAGTCTACTACCTACAACATTAGGTGTATTCTCACTAAACCTAATATGTAAGTTTTCTTCTAATATCCTTGTTCTACTATTGAATACTCTAAATGCTTTACTATTCACAGAGTATCTAACAAAGAAACCTTTATCAGCCTTACTATCAAATTTGCCTAAGTAATCTATGGTATTAAGAATGGTCACAGGATACCCAAATGGTTTCATAAAACATAAAGTAGGTTTTCTTCCATTAAATATTTCATATAAGGTCTTGTTATGAGGCTTAACTACTAACACTCTATTTTGCACATAGCAAGCAGTATTAACTACTTCTGCCAAAAAAGTAGTTGGCAACTTAGAATCAGCTAGCATAGTCCTAACAGCCTCAATTAGTATCCTATTCCTCCTCTCAACAACTCCATTTTGTTGAGGAGTTCTAGCTACACTAAATTGTCTCAAAATACCCTTCATCTCACAAAATTGATTCATTTCTCTATTTTTGAACTCAGTCCCATTATCACATCTAATCACCTTAACCTTGTGATCTACTAGATTTTATATCCCAGTTATAAAGGACTTAAGAATGCCACTAGTCTCATCCTTAGTAGCTAGAAAGAAAACCCATGTAAACCTATTGTAATCATCTGTGACAACTAGGCAATACATTTTCTTCATAAGGCTTTTTACAAATGTTGGACCAAACAAGTCCATATGCAACAAATGTAAAGGAAGACTGATTGAGTTCTCTGTTTTGGACTTACAAGAGGCTCTGTGCTGCTTTCCCTTTTGACAAGCAACACAGGTTTGATCATTTTCAAAAAGTTTGGAAGGTAAACCTCTTACAAGATTTCCCTTAACCAATTTATTCATGGTTTTAAAATTTAAGTGACCTAGCCTTCTATGCCAAAGTTAAACCTCCTTTAGGAACTATGTTCTTTAAATCAACACTATACATATTGTTCTTTCTAGGAACTCTAAGTAAAACTTGACTTTCATCAATTAACTTAAAGTTTGGAGATAAAACAATACATTTAGTGTCATTAAAAAGAACACTATTCTTTTTATCACACATTTGTGAGACACTAAAGAGATTAAACTTTAACTCTCTCATAAAATACACATTTTCAAAATCTAGATTACCAGTTTTAATGGTACCTTTTCCTGTGATTTTCCCTCCTTTGGGGTTCCCTCCAAAAGCAACATATCCTCTATCTATCTCTTCATAGTCTGTAAGATAGGACATGTTCCCTGTCATGTGCCTTGAGCATCCACTATCAATCACTCCTTGATCCTATAAATCCATTTGTGGATTGCCCTGCACATTAGATAAGAAAATCAGTTTCTTTTGGGGACCCAAGCCATCACTGACTTGGATCTGCCTTGTGCATCAATATAATCAAACTTCTTTAGGGTGATTGATGCACTGTTATGTTTAGAAATCTGGTCTAAAACTTTAGTCTTTGGTTTCCAAACCCAACAAGCTGAGGCCTTAACAACATTAAAATTATTTCCCTTAACAGCATTAACTACTGCTTTTGGCCTAGCAGTATTAACTTCTTTACCCCTAACAGTATTAACCCTTTGATTAATATTACTGTTTTTAAATGTTGTATTCTTATGAATGGGCCTCTTAACAGTTGAATGTGCTGTTTTAGAAAGATATGACATTGGTCTAGCAGCATTCACTGTTGTTTTTTAGTGAGCAGCATTAGAATGTCTAGCAGTATTAACCAATACTGCTGTTTCAGAAATATTTTATCTAGCAGTATTAATTGATGCTAAGCCAGACTTCATTAGTACTGCTCTTGGAACCATGTTCTTTTTAGCATAAGAGTGAGTCTTTTTAGGAATGTTTTGATGATTCACCCTTTGAGCATTGTTCCAAACAGGTTTTACCATACTTTGATTTTAAAACTATTTTTGATGGTAATTGCAATCAACCTGCAAATGATCAAAGCTTCCACACACATAACAGGCCTTATTAAACATCTCAAAATTACTTCCTAGTTTTTGAGACATCATATTGTTCTAATTTCTTTGATTTCCTCTTAACTGTGAGTGGTTTGCCTATGTTGCTCAACTTGTTTAACAGTTTTCCTAGCAGTTTTTTCTTGTTGTTTAGATTTGACAAACTCTTTCTTAACAATGCTAGTCTTAACTATTTTCTTTTCAATCTTAGGTTTAGTTACATCCTCTTCCTCATCAGCTGACACCCAATCTTCAATATTTAGGGCATCATCACACTTCTTAACTATCTTAGGCTCTTCTTCACTAGACATAGCTTTACAGTTCTCAACTACAGGTTTGTTAACAAACTCATCTAAACCAGTAAAAGAAAAGTCAGGTGTTGGAGGCATGAAATTTCCTGTGTAGGGAGGTAGAAATGCATTATATTTTTCATAGCCTAAACCTTTCTTGCAATTGTCAACTATCTGACACTCTATGAGCTTGTTTAAACTTTTAAATGCATGTTTAAATTTATCTACATTAAGTTGAATGCCATCTTTTTCTTTTTGTTTCAAGCTTCTTCCTAAGCTCTCTAATAGCTATTTCTCCTAGATGAATTTCAAATTTTAAGCCCTTATAAATAGACTCATTTGCTTTATAAACTTCAAGTTTTTCTTCTACTGACTCTAAACCTGTCTTAAAACCTAGAACCATTAATTCAGATTTCTTTAAATCTTTTAATGGTTGATCATTTGGAGATTTAAGAAGTTCAACAGTTTCCAAATAAGATTTTGAACAATTAGAATAATTGGATACCTTTGAGTCAGAACTTAAAGATGAGAAAGCCATGAGTGCATAATTAAGTCTTTCCTCTGCCAGATCACTCCAGTCAGATCCACCAAGACCATCACATGACACCAAAGCTGTGGAAGTAGATGTTTCCACAGGCACACTCCTTTTTGAGATTTCCTTGTTCTGTTTGTCTTGATTTCTTAGAGCTTTGCACTCCTTAGCAAAATGTCTCCTCTTGTGGTAGTTGTAGCACTCCACTTTAGACTTATCAAAACTACGAGTCTTATTACCATTAATAGTAAACTTCCTTCCTGTATTCTTTAAAAACCTTCTAGCTCTCATAGTCAACATGGCCATTTGCCATCTCAAATTCATCTCTTCTATGTCATCTGGATGAATTTGTTGCAAGTCCTTATGTACAAGTTGAGGAGTATTTGGTTAACTAGCAAAGAATGCACAAATAACAACATCACTTAAGTTATCAATATTTGTAGAGTTAGCAGCATTAACTTGAGTGCTAGTAGTAAAAACTTGATGAGCAGTATTAACTGCTTCATTAGTGTTGCTAGTGTTGTTATTTGAAGAGGACACAAAAGCCATGTTCTGTGTGCTTGAATTTGAGCTAGACATCCCTTTAACTTCTGGTTCATACACATTGAGGTTGTTGTAGAGATCATCCATGCTCATTGTATCTAAATAAGCTTTATTCCTCCACACAACAGCATATGTGTTCCACTCAGGTGACAAACTTCTTACTAACTTTTGATTAACATCTTCTTGTGAAAGCTTTTCATCTAAAAGCTCTAACTGACTCACAAGCTTTTAAAGCCTATCAAAAGTTTGATCAAGCATCTCTGAGCTTTGAGCAGTAAAGTTTTCATATGTTGTTTTAAGAGATTTCTTTGAGTCTTTTTAGTAGTTGCATTCCCACCAAATCTCTTTTCTACAGTTTCCAACAACTGCTTAGCATCCTTTATAGAGTTAAACTTTAACTGATGTTCATTAAGAATGCCCATCATTAAAGTAGTTCTAGCTTTCACCTCTAATCTTCTCTGAGCCTTTTCTTCTGCAGTTGTAATAGGCATCATTGTCATAACACCTTCTACCATTGTTATCTTTGGCAAGGTTGCACCATTCTCTATGACTTCCCATAGTGCATAGTCTATCATCTGGATATATTGTTCAATTCTCATCCTTCATATCTCATACTCACCAGGTTTGAGCATGGGAACTTTGGATGCAGCCACTATGTGTGTAGAATCTTGATCCATATCTTTTTGTTCAAAGAAAAGAACTTATGTATAGAAACAGATTCTTCGTATTTAAAGCTTCTCAAGCTCTGATACCACTTGTTGGACCCTACTTCAATAGATCGAATTTCTTAAGCTTGTTTAAGGTTTAGTTGTATTAGATAAATCTAACACAACTATAAAAGCTTTGTTTGAATGTATTAAAGATTATGCGGAATCTAATATTTAATATCAAGAAGAATTACCAAAGAAATAGTAAAACAATGAACATACAATTCAACAAATAAACTTCAATATTATAATAATACAAATACTCTTAAAGTATTAGGGTTACAAAGATTTTGAAGCTAAGAATTATACGTCTAAGATTGATTTTGGTTTTGGTACATCAATCTTTATGCCCTAGGACCTCTTTTTATACACCAAGGAGTCCTACTAAGCTTATAATACTTTCCTAAGTATATAAAATCTTTTCTATAAATAACTAATACATATCAAGTAAGCAGTACTAATAAACAGTACTAACTTACACTAGCAGTACTAACTTAACACTAGCAGTACTAACTACTTAGAATATTTTCTTGAGCAGTAGTTACTCTTCAGTAGCATTAACTTCACTAGCAGTCTTAATCTCTGAGTAGTCTTAACTTTCACTAGCGGTACTAATATTTACTAGCAGTACTAACTTTGTACTGGCATATTTTCTTTGAAGTCTCTGAGCAGTACTAACTTTAGTTGAGCAGCATTAACAATAACATGAGCAGCAGTAATCCAACAGCATCAAGAAGGCTTTTAATCCCAATAATAGATTTTTGATGTGAGATTCTGACATTTTCATAATAGTCTTTTAGATTATGATTCACAAACTCGGTTCCATTATCTGTACGAACGTTTCTAACAATAGCATGCAAACGAACTTGTATTTGCTTTAATCATTTGATGATGACATCAGGAGCTCCATCCTTTAATCTCAAAAACATAACCCACGTAAATCTTGAGTAATCATCGAAGATATCCAAGATATATTTCTTCCCATTTACGCTCTCCACTCGCATTGGCCCGCACAGATCCATATGCAAAAGATAGAGTTTTTCTTGATTAGTGTCATCAGCTTTGGGTTTATGAGAGGACTTCTTCCTTTTACCTAAAGAACATGCCGAACATAAGTGATCTTTCTCAAATTTCAGCTTTGGTAGACCTCGAACAAGACCTTGCTTAGCCAGCTAGTTTAGAGTACCAAAGTTTAAATGTGATAATTATCGGTGCCATAACCAGCTTTTAGTCTTAGAGGCTTTAGATAGCAAACAAATTGGAGAAGACTTCAGCATATCATCTAGGGGAATAGTGTACAAATTTGTGTCTCTTGATCTAGAGATTAAATCAGCACCTTCTAAATTCTGAACATAGCAAGTGTGCTTCCGGAAAGCGACTTCAAGATCTGAGTCACAAAATTAACCCATAAAGAACAAATTATGTCCGAGACCCTCAACATAATACACCTGCGAGATTGTAACATTTGATAGTCACCATAGCCCATTATCTAGTACCCAAAAATTTATGAACAAAGTTGATGAGCTTAGAGCGGTTTCCTGTCATATGCTTAGAGAATCCGAAGTCCAAATACCCAAGAACAATTTGGAGAACCTGAAATCGAGAAGAGAAGAAGATGGAACATCTGATGCATTAGATCCCTAAGATTGACTGGGTTCCGAGTTGTTAGAAATCCTAGATTCTACAATCTTAGATTTTCTAGTCGAACCTACAAAGTTTGTTACTTTGGGTCTCCTGCTATAAACCTTAACTTCTGGATTTTGTATAGTTACTGATTTTAAAGTGTTTTCCTTAAGAGGCACTACTTTACTAGAGGTGATCATAGTTAAAGGGCACGTATTTTCATTTATAGTGAAGGTCCGTCGTGTAGGTTTCCACATATATCCAATATCAGTGAACACTTTACCAATAGGTTTCCAAATATTCTTCTTTTTGCTACTCTTAGCAGATTTAGATTTAGAACGCACATTCACATCATTAACAAATTCAAGAAAGCACACATCATGATTTGTATTAAACATACATTGATTACATTTAACATAAATTAATTTAGAATTCATATTTAACTTGTATGCTTAACATTCGCATTACAGACAAGTTCAATAGGTTCAATAACATGATTCTTATTATTCAAACTAGACTTAGCAATCCTACGATAATCGTCTACTTTATTTTACTTCTTGTTACTACTAGAAGTCTGTGGGATCCTATCTTTCTTTGCATTGCTCTTAGACATTGATCCGCTAGCTTCAGTAGAACTGCTTACTCCTGTAGAAGGTGACACGGAATTGCTAGTGGTCTGTTTTTCTTGAGGATTGACCTGTTTATGTGTGATATCTTTTGATGTTTCACATGGTTCTGCAAACCTAACTCTCCTAGTTTTGTTTAATGGTGTGATTGCAACTAATTTCTTACTAGGTTTTGTTAAACAAGGGCATGTATCTTTAATATAAACTAACACCTCATGAATTCTTTGAACATACTGACATGCAGAGTTTAAATTACTATCTAAAGGTCTGAGTGCCCTAGCATTTTCGACTATTTCTCGAAGAGTGTCAGCATGTACCCGAGTGTGCATAATATAGTCTATGTGTGTATCCCTGTTTTTCAATACTTTATGAGCTAAAGGTTCTAAATCAAGCTTAAACATTCCTAGAGTAATAACTTTGGCATTATTCGGTGTAGCATCTTTTTCAACCACTTTTTGCCTTGAGATTCTTAATATGTTTTTTTAACTTAGCAATTGAGACATCTTTTGCATCTAGCTTAGCTTGCCATTCATTATTATGAAAAAATTCATGAATTTCAGGAGTATTTTGATTATTAATTGGTCTATTATTCAGAAAACTTACTTTTTTATGTTGTAATTTAAATTCAAGATTAACACTACGATTTTTAAGTTGTGAACATCTGAGTACAACTTCATCAAAAAATTTCTTTTCAACCATGTGTTCCTTTATGGCAAGCTCAACCATAAGCATTAGATTCTCACTGTATTCATCAATATAATCAAGCTTTATTTTGGCATGATTAATGAGGGTAGCAAGAGAATTTACACAGATGTGAACTAATCTTGAGATAAGAGAAGTTTAAATAAGTGATCATTTTCCTGCTCTAATCGCTCAATTTTAAGATTATCATGCACAAAACATTTACTATTGGTAGGTAACACATTGACAGGTAGAGAATCAGCATGCATCACAATATTCATTACATCTTGACAGATAATATGCTCTAAAAGACGATCATTATCATGGCTTATTTCCTTTTTCTTAGTCTTAAAATACTTCTTATCTATAGAACATTTGGCAACCTCGGTTTCCATTTGATTAAAAACAGCTTCCATTTCTTTGAGTTCTTTGTAAAGACCGTGTTCTAACATATAAAAATATTCTTTTAAAGTTTAAGCAAAATTTTTGACTTCTTTTTCAAAAGCCCCTTTTATATGTTCAACCCCCCAAGATCCTATTCTATTTCCAGTTATTTTGGTATGAAAAGTTATAGTTTCATCAAATTTATTAACATGTTCTATCACACCCCCAAAATGGATCACAACGAAATAGGTAACTGAGGGCGTGACTTCATAATACATAAGCACAAAGCATAAAGAATGACCACTATATGGACATTTTGAAAAACAATACCTTGTTGCTTTGATTTAAAATAAAAGAGTCTTATAATAATTCAAATGTATTTAAATGTTATGGCGAAAACATAAATAAGTTTTGAAAGACAACGGGTATTAAATGATAGATAACTTCTTGAAAAGGAGGCCCAAATGCATGAAGACTCCACATAGCACATCAGAATTTCCATAAGCTAAGCACTTGAGAACTACATGCTTAAAAGTGTCAACATAAAGTTGGTGAGTTCATAGGTTTATAAAATTGTAAATGTGAACCACAAGATTTTAAAGCGTGTATGACAATATAACATATACAAAGTCACACAAAATGCGTTTACTATTGTCTAAGCTCATGACACCGAATTGTTAACCATAATAAAGAATAAAAGCCCATGCGAGTGCATAACCAGGGACACCCGTAACGTGACTCAAATGAAACTGCGCCCGTTTGACATGTACTCAGTCAAACCTGACGAGGATGTCAATCCTGATAGATCTATCCATAACATTCATGCTTACTCAAAGTAATTAACGGTTCATGATAAAGGGCATACTGTAAATCATAGGTTATAGGGTACTTAGACCAATCCGTAAACGAGTAATTTATACTTGCGTTCAAATGTAAAAACATAGCATGTATCTCACTCCGAGATTTGTAAAACACTTGTAAATAGTTAAAGTGGGGCTATAAACTCACCTCAAAGGATAGTATCAATAAGGAATGACGTCACGAATAACCGTAATGCAACCTAATTAAATATAGGTCGAATAAGAAACATGTACTTGAAAATAAATACAACAAGGTATTTTAATAAGTTAGATCACTACCTAATTGTTTTAGTTTTAGTTTATAAGTTAAAACAATGTTTACGTTACGTTTTGTCGTTTAATGTCTAAGTATATACACTTGTAAAATATTCTATTAGTCCAAAAATTAATTATTGTCACTTACGCTCGATCTACTATTTTTATTATTTCTAAAGTGTCAAAATATATAGTTTAAATAATTTCATAAATAATATATAAATAAAGATTTAAAACGCGCATTAATATTATATAAATGTTATACTATTATTTCTTAAAGTTTTTATAGTCCAAACGGATCTGAAAACACTCGTAAACACAAATTACTATTTCAATCAGCATGTGCATTTTATAAAAAGTGCAGAAAATTTATATTAAAAGTTATCTAGTTTTAATGATGATTATCTCAATTTTAATACACTTTTAGGCTTTGAAACTAGCTATTTTTTAGTAAAACATCATTCCGAGCAACCTTTTAATTTTATACTTAAGCCGATTCGGACCCGAAAGCCCTCAAAATCATGAATCATAAACTGATCAAAATGTACAAATTTATAAAAAGTAGTCAAATTTTATTATGTTACCCGTAATTTCAAAAATTCATAACGTCTTCGTTTTACATTCGTTTTTCGAGTTCTTTATATGCACGGAATCATATTAAGACATACTATCATATTATTAAGATTTTATGTTGCCTCAAAACTCGTGTCAAAACAGTTAAATCCGACTATTTTATATATGTATATATATGTTTTTAAATTGTGATCTTTTCTACCTTTTTATCACTACAAGTCTACTAGTTTTTACAAGTATAACATCCTTTATATAAATAATGTCCACTAATTTAAGTCCATCCATTTCGCTTCCATTTCATAATTAATATGTCAAGAACATCAAATAAATCATAAAACTTTATACTAATTTATAAACAAGTAAATTAACAATTATTAAAATAAATTAACCAACACATGTAAGATATCAAAATAAGTATTTTCTCACATTTTATCATATTTGTAAACCCTTTTCACCATGTGTATGTAATTACTTGTTTATGTTTAAATTTTGGTTTTATTATAAACTTGTTAAGAATATAACTAAGTGGTGATTTAACTAGATAATTAAAATGTTTACATGAAAATAAGTAGAATGAAAGTATAGAAGTTTTAGTATAGACCTTGAGTGTATGAAGATGATGGATTGAACGCAACTAAACCTAACTAAAAAATCTTTTGTTTAATTATTAATCTAAACCTTTGAATATACTTATAATTCTTGCTTCAAAAATCAAACCAATATGCTACTTGTTTCTTATTTTTGTGACCGGACACCAAAAAGAGAAAAAGAAAAGAGTTGTGTGTTATTTGCTTTGTAAAAAGATTTCTAGCTTATTTATGGTCAAAGTAGGAATGGTCTAAACATTCAAATAAGCTTCTAGAGACAAGATAGGAAGTAAAAGCACAAGCATGCTTATGCATGCTTATTGTCGTGTATGGTGCAAGGGAGACAAGGAGTGGCTTTTGGAGGCTTGAAAACAATGGACAATAACTTATGACTTATCCCTTGGATAATTGATATTGTTAAATAAGCTTAGTATAAGTTAGTGGGTGTTTATGGGATTTAACTTGGAGTGGAAAGCTAGGGTTATGATTTTGGGTAAGTTTTATAAAAAATTTGGGTATTGGGTATTATTGTGGGTATTTGTTGAAGTATAGATGGGTAGAATGGTTTACATGCATGCAAAAATTCAAAAATATTGCAAAACGTAAACGTTTTACGTAACGTATAATAATAAAATGTAAAAAGTTACAAATTATCTTCGTAAAAAAAATATAACACTTATTTGACGTAAACTTTTATTTTTTTGATGGTGGCTTACGTTGATTGTTGATTTTTAGTTTACGCGGTTTAACTTAACGGTTGAAATTAAAAGTAAACGCGTAGAAGTCCAAGTAAATAGTTTCGAGTTTATTGACGTAAAATGACTAGAAAATGTGGGTTGTCATAGTCTTCTTGTGTTAAAAGAATTTTGTCCTGAAATTTAGTTTGGGTTGCCTTCCGAAATGGTGTTGGTGCAGAGGTTTGGATACTTGCTTCGAAGTACTTATCTTAATCCTCCTAAAACGTGGTAACCAATTTTGTTTTCTTAATACATAAAGTATCATTGGGACTGGTTTCAACTCCTTGTCTATACCACAAAGATTTTTGTTCTCAACATTCTTATTCTTAATCGCTTTAGCTTGAGCATACAAGATTTGTGACGGCGGATTAAAATTTATTATTACGACTAAAGTTTGATTCTAAGTGGCCTTATCCATTCCTTTCGGCTTAAAGCGTCAGCTACGATACTTTCCCTCCCAGGGTGATAACAAATCTCTACCTATGATGGCGTCACAACTACTAGTTTTATAGTAGTACGTCTATTTTGAATAGATGATTTAGTAAATTCCCTAATGGCGAGCAAATTTGATGGCAAATTATCTTAGGATGATTAGTGATGCGTCTTGACTTTTCGTCTTAGGATTTGGTGTGAGGTGATGTCGACTTTATATAGTAAGGAAGCGTAAAGGTCTAGTTAGTTGTTGTGGTTACTAATTCAGTTTCTAGTGGTAAACAGGTTTTATGAACACGCACACAAATACTTTGCTTTTCGGGGATATGAGTAGAGAATTTATTTTGGACAAAAGTTTTAAGGTGACTACTAATTAGCATGGCATGGTCCTTCCTGAATTATACATAGGTGATCAGGCTATGTATAATAGAGGACTAACGATGCAATGCTCATTTTCGTCAAACTAATGTTATGCATATAATAGTGTTAAAAGGATTTTATAGTGACAAAATAATTTACAAGATAGAAACAAGGTAGTTTATAGGAAGACAACAATATAGCTTGCGAGATAACCATAAGATGGTTTATAAGACACTAGCTATGTAGCTCATGATAGTATAATAATTTATGTGATGGGGATAAAAATAGTTCATAATGTATTCGTGAAATGATTGTAAAGTAGTTTATAAAATGTTAGTTTAATAAACGATAGTAAAATAATTTATCAATGATAGTGAAATAGTTTATCATGTAGTATTAAAATGGTTTATACGGTGATGTAAAAATGCTTATAAGGCTATAGTAATTTAGGGAGTGACTTGCATAAATAAATAGAGAATTAAAGTAAAATTGATGAAATTTTCATGACACATTAATTTGATAGATAATTTAAAATCGTCCACACAATACAACGAAAAATTAAAAGAAAATACAACGACAATTCCTAAAGGAAATAGGGTCTATGATAGCTTCCAACTTAGGTCTCACTAGGTAAGATGGGAAAATATCTCTTTAAGCATCGATATCATCTGTAATGATGTTAGAGTCTTGATCGGTTTCTCCTCCTCCTAAAGCATACACCCTTCCACGTGCTTCATTACCTCCAGTTTGGTTTCCACGGCCATGATTTTTCAGTTTCGGGAAATCACTCTTGTAGTGCCCTTGATTCCCACATTCAAAGCAAGTAGGTAGGTTCCTTTCGTTGTTTTGGTTTCTCTGATTTGCTGTTCAGGTAGGTGTAACCTTTGCCCCTTTTGTGTTCTGAATACTTCGTTTTTAGTCCTTTGACTATTTGGCGTTTGCCAGTTAACTTAGATAATATATCATGTTAACGGTGGTGATTTTGTCGAAGATTATGGAAATTATGGTTTATTGTGGATAATAGTCCTTTTTAGAGGTTATTATTATGTGATTTGCATTCTGGGCGGTTGACCCGTGTAATTTGAGAAATGTCAAAAAACGAGTCCCGACACATCCCTTAATGTCTAAATTAGTTTTGAAAGGTTTAAAGCGTAAATATGTCATGTAAATACTATAGGATATTGTAAAAGTATTTTTAAGGTGAATAAAAATGCTAATTAACTTTGGGAAAAATTTTACGGTTGACTTTTACGAGCTTTTAAGTGATCCCGACTCAAAAAGAACAGTCCGAGACCCCTTTGGAAACCAATAACCGGTCGAACCCCCTTGGAGACAAGGAGGCATATTCATAGGGCTTGTGTTTTTTATAAGGACTATAGATATTTCATTCAAGCATTATCTTCACACACACACACAAAGCATTTTTTTTTCTTCCCTCTTCCTCTCCTCTCTTGCGTCCGAATAAAGCACACACACAAACACTATTATTTTTGAAATTTTGATCAAAAACATGAAGATTGGTGATATATTGGGTTGATTTTAGTGCTTGGGTATTCATTTAAACAACGTTTGGGTTGTCTGGTTCATGTCGAAATCTATATTTTTGAAGATTTTCTTGTAAGTTTCTAAATTTAATTTTTGTTTGTCCTTTTGGGTTTATATTGATGCATAGATGTTAGTTGTACAAGTTGATCGTCGTAAAAATTGATTTTTAGAAACAAAATGAATAAAAGGGTGTGTTTGGGGTTCGAATAAAATGACACAAGGATAAAGTTTTGTTAGTTTTGATATTGTGGTCTTGATGGTTGAGAAACATATATTGCTAGATAGCTTATTTTATATAATAGCTTGTATAGCTTAGTTTGTAGGCTTTTTGTGGCTTATTTTGAGCTTATATGCTCACGTCATCTTTTAAAATCACAAGGGAAATGATTTTGAATATTTTCATGGTATGTCGTAAGTTTGTGGACTATTTTTATAGCTTATGGTAGTAACCAAATACTATACCTAGCGTACTAGCTTATTTTTACGCTTACAGACTTGATTTTTGAGCTCTTGGGCTCACGACCCAATAAGCACAAATAACATGTGTCTTATTTGTTGGCTTAATGTGGTTCAGATTATTTTATACTTATTAGTATAAGCTTATATATGTAAATGGACCTTAGTTTTGGCCTTGGATCGTATTTTGGACGTATAAATACTTTATTGGACCCTTGTTGGGCCTTAAAGCCCAGTAAGCGATATTTAGTCGTTTTAGAATTTTTGACGAACTTTTGAAAGTGAAATATATTTACGAAGTGATATTGAATGTTATTTTGGAAAAACGTTTTAGTAAACGTTAAAGATTGAGATTTTGTAATTTTGTCGAAAAAGTGTTGAAATGGTGAAAAGTGTTGAAATTAAGGTTTGAAGCCTTGGAAAACGTTATATAAACGTATGGGTCATGTCGAAATTTCAAAAAAAGTTTATACTTAGAAAATTTTACTTATGAACATGATTTTGGTTTTAAATAATAAAATATTATTTTATTATTTTATAATTTTAATAAATTCACTAAAAGGCGAAAAATATAACTTTTCTCGAAACTTCTCTAATATGTTTATTATGAGTAAACGTTTCATTTTAACCATTTTATGATTATTTTTATGGTAACTAAGGTTGCTCAATGGACTTAACGATTGGGATAAGTATGTACCATTGGGATATCGAATTGGGATATCGGATTGATAAGATATTTTGGGATATCGGATAAGTATGTACCATTAAGATATCGGATTGATAAGATATTTTGGGATGAGACGTCAACCATCACACCACATGATTGTTATGGGTAACTGTATAACGCATCTAGCCTCTATGCATCAAATGTGAAGACTGGTTTGGAAATAAATGATTTA
>BQNB010074274.1:6823-31847 GCA_026074375.1 Tanacetum coccineum | reverse complement strand
AATCATTGGATCCTTGATTTACACCGTTGGATTAAATGGGGTGAGCACACGAATTGCCAGCGTGGCATTTCGTGTGTCAGACCTTGTGCTTCTTTTGTGAGAATTTTAGTGCAAAAATCCATTTCTTCGTGTGCTTCTTTCAATGCCACCATGTCCCTTCTTGTGGGTTTCCACCAATGAGAAGCCTTAGTGACGTATAACTCTGCCATGTTGTCCTTTGATGCTTGAATTATGCTGCCATGCTGTTAATTTCTATTTACCCCTTGATTTGAGTGAGTGGTTAAATGAATGGGATGATGAACAGTAACAACTTCTTTTCCCGCTTATTTTTTTACTTTTCATAAAGGTGCGTTTTGATTTAAATTGACCCGGGTAAAAGATTTGTTTGACTTGGGCTTATGTAAAGAAAAATAGGTTTGGCCCTGGTGTTGCGGGTTTGGGTTTATACATAAGAGTTAACGGGTGTTAACTCTTTATATTTTAGAGAGTTAACACCGTTTGGGTTTAGGGGACCATTTTTGCAAATTTGATATAAAAAGGATATGTGTTTTCACACATATCAGCTGCTAGTACAAATGTTAGTACTGCCAGTTCAGTTAGTACTGTTAGTTCATATTTTGTACTGTTAGTATTATATAGTTAGTACTGCTAAAGTGATATGCATGAGTTATATTAGGAATAGATATGCATGACCACTTGACGTGTTTTGTAAGCCCATTAGGGTTTCCTTAGTGTATAAAAGGAACCTTAAGGCATAGTTAGAGATATCAATTTTCATAGAAAACACATATCAATTTATAGTTAGTTATTCTGTAACCTAGGCAGAATAATTGCAATCAATATATTCAAGTTTAGTATTCATTGTTCTTCTTAGTATTGCAAGTTAGATTCCGCATAACTTGTAGTATTAACAATTATAGTTTCTCATATAGTTAGTTTGGATTTATCCAAGTTAACTAAGCTTTAACAAGTCTAAAGAAGATCCGTTTCATTGGGACTTCACACAGACTAGTTTATTTATCGAGTATGTAAAAGTTCAAGTGTAGGGGTGTATCTATAAACCACAAGTGATGTATCATGTTTTTGTTTTTTTAAAAAGAGAAAAGAAAAAGAAAGAGTTTGATATAGAGTTTTGTAGAGTTTGTACATCTTGTCCGAGTGGCAGAGCCTTTGACTTAGCAACCAAACTAACATGTATTCCTATAAGATAATTAACTCACCACTTCACCCAAAATTCACCCAAAAAGTAACTCCCTAAATATTTCCCATCCATATGGGCGATTTATACACCAAATCTGTGAAGGCGATCTATACAAATTGAAAGGCGATCTATACAACATCATAGGCGATCTATACACGTTTATGTGTAGGCGAAGTATATGATTTTGTGTAACAGGCAATCTATACGTTTAACTGAGGATGACTTATACGTAAAAGAAAACCACATGCTATTAATACAACACAAAAAAACAACTACACGAATTATACATAAGCAAAATTGGTAAAACGTGCTCATTTCGTGTAATTTCGAGTTTTACGGTTTTATGTGACGTTCAACGACGGGACTTGAGACCTATACCATTGCGATCGTAATCCATTTTCGATCGACGTGGTGGAAGAAAAACAAATGGGAGGGAACGTGTGTTTTTATACACATAATTTTGATTTTACACTTTTGGTCCTTGATTTTCATGACAAATTCACATTTTATTCTTTCTTTGTATGTTAACCCTCATTGTTGAAGGTTAGTTACACCGTTAGTCCTTATTCTTTTAATCCAACCCGTTTGTCCTTAAAGTGAATCGTAATTGCACCGTTAGTCCCTATTTGAGTTTTAATAAACCGTTTCTTATTTAAAGTTTAACGTTTGTGCACCGTTCATCATTTTAAGCTCATTTTTCGCCAACAAAAGCTCAAGTTCTTCAATTTCAACAACGATTTCACCAACAATTAATCATTGTTTCACGGTTTCTTCTTGATTTTGTAAAATCACGCTAAAGATTCAATTATTTTCTCGGTTTAAATCTAAGATTTGTAAAATCCCGTGAACGATAATTGGTTTCAATCCACCACAACAATCACTTTACCCACTAAAGATCCTTGTTTATCATTTCACATCATTTTTTTGCAATGTCGACTCGTCAAGACATCAATGCTCTTAGAGCACAACGAATTGCAAACACACATGATCCTTTGGCAGTAATGGCAAACACTCAGAAACTATTTCCCTCAGATCAATCATCACATATTACCTACATACAACATCCACAACCCAACAATAACTTTGTCCCACAACCTTCATTCAACACGAACTACCTACAACATCAAATGCAAAATCCCGAAGATATCTCAGATCCCACAACTGCATTCGACATGGCACTTGAACTCATGTCTAAGGCATTTCAGCTAAACAACACCAGTACAACAAACAACAACCAAAGAAGTTCATCAAACCCTTACTACAGTCAGATTGCTCAATCGGGTATGAATATAGATCAAGACAGACATATGCTAATGGTTGATGATAATATTGGGAACCAGTTTAGAGAGAATGCAGTGCAGAATGTAGGATATTTAGTTGGGCAGAATGTAGTTCAGAATCAGGGTACTCAGAATATTGGGAATCAGAATGGGCTTAGTGTTGTTTTGGATCAGTATGGGAATGGAGATGTTGTTACAGCACCGGCTGAGGGTAATGGTAATGGTATCAATGGTAATCCGATAAGGTGTTACAACTGTCGAGGATAGGGTCATTATGCCAGCAACTGCACAGTAAAGCCAAGGAAAAGGGATGTTGCTTATCTTTAGACACAATTAAAGATTACTCAAAAGGAAGAAGCAGAGATCCAACTCAATTATGAGGAATTTGATTTCATGGCTGCTGCAGGTGCCTATGATGAGATTAAGAAAGTAACTGCTAATAGCACTTTAAAAGATAATTTACAGCAATCATCGACATCGGGTACTCAGACTAACGACGCTCCCGCCTACAATTCAGATGAATCAGCTGAGGTACACCATTCGGAAAATTGTTATGATAATGTTATATTCAATATGTTTACTCAAGAAGAGCAATATACTAAGCTACTCGAGCCCATTCCTGAATCACACCAAGTACCACAGAATGATAGTAATGTTATTTGTGAGGTTTCTAGTGTGGATTAAATTAGGGGAACAGTAGAACAGCATCCTGCTACTCCTGAGGAAACACATGCTTTATATGATTCATTATGTATTAATTTGGCTACTGAAGTTGAGAAAGTCAACTCATTCAATCGCAAGTTAAGAGAAACTAATGCTGATTTGACCACTGAGCTTGCTAGATATAAAAATCAAGAAAAGTGTTTTGAAATTAGTCAAGAAAAATATGACAAACTTGAAAGATGTTATCAAAAGTCTGTTTATCAAGAACAATGTCTTACTAAAAAGATAAATGCACTTCACTTAAGTTCCGGTAAACAAATAACGACTTTGAATGAGGAAATTTCAAATCTAAATAAACAGCTTTCAAAGGAAAAATCAACTGTTTCTTCTCTTCTTGAAGAAAAGAAAAGGTTGAAGTCTGATTTCAAAATACGCGAAGACGAGCTTCTTGATAAACAAATTCAACTTGAGAATAAGATAAAGGAATTAGATAATATTTTGGTTAAAACGGGTCAATCGATTCAAACGATGCACATGCTTTCACCTAAGCCAGACTCGTTTTACCACACCGAACAGAAAATGGCTTTGGGTTATCAAAATCCTTTTTATCTCAAGCAAGCTCAGCAGAAACAACAGAGTTTGTATAATGGCAAAGTTCTATTGGAAAAGCATGATCCTCCTGTTGTGTATGATTCAGAGGAGACACTGGAACTTGCTCAAGAGAGTCGCTTAAAAATGAAACAATTAAACAAAGAAATAAAACCGGCAAATTATACAAAGATTAATCATCTTTCGGGGGTTTTTGTTTCTCAAATGGCCAAGTCACGGGAAGAGTTGTATTTTTCGAATACTTTCAAAATGGCCAATGTTTCTAAATCAATTTTAATACCAAATGAAGAGTTTTCGGATGATACTACACCAAGTGTTGCACAAAAATTTCTAAATGAGGTAAAAAGCACCATTGTGACTCTTCAACGTGTTGTCAAACAAAAAATGACTATGGATATACACAATTGGTCGTCTTCTATTCACCAAGAAATTTACAAAATTGTAAAAGATGAAATTTTCCCTATCGTTAACCAAGTTGATGCTAGAGTGCAAAATTTCGAAATACATTTTTGAAAGAAGCAGCTAAATTTGTTCGAGACTTCCAATCTCTTGCAAAAGAAGCTGATGAATCTCTTTCTAAGCACAAGGCATTGGAATTGGAAATCGAGCGTCTCTTGAGAGCAGTTGTCAGTCAGGATATTATGTCTATTGTGCAAAATAATTCTGTTGTAGATACATCAAATCTCCAAATTGAGCTTGAACGTACGAAAGAACGATTTGAAAATTGTATCATTAAAAAGGAGAATGAATATGCTAAACTTTGGAATAATTGGTATAAAAAATGTGAAGAGTGCAAATATGACAAAATTTCATACGATAAAGCTTACAATGACATGCAACAAAAGATCGAACGGTTGCAAGCTCAGTTTGGAGATCACAAGGGTAAAAGTAAGGATACTCCATGTGTATCAAATACCCTTGATCCTTTGCCTCGGAAACTTAAAAATGAGAACGTAGAATTAGAGTTTCAGGTCCAGAATTATGAAAAAGAAAATGCTCATCTTAAGACTGCGTATAAGAACCTGTTTGACTTTATAAATGTTACACGGGCTTAAACCAAATTAATAATTGAATCTTTGCAGAACAAATTACATGCCATGATTTATGAAAATGCTAAGCTAAGAGCCCAGTTGTTCGATAAGGTTTCTGAACAAAAAGACACCACTAAAGGTACAAGTACGAATACTAAACTTGCAAATCAATCAACCGAGAGGAAACTGTTTTTGCAACCTTTAAGAAACAAGTGTGTTGTAAGACAACCAAATGCATTTCCATCTGAACGTCTAAATTTTTCAAAAACTTAGGTTCCTTAAAAGGTCGATAAGACGAATGATTTGTCAAATCCAGTCACTTCAAACTCGATACCCACCACCAAAGAACCAAAGGCTATAGAAAATGATAAAGTGATTACCCATGGAATGTTTAGGATTAATCCTTATAAGAATTCTAGGGAAGTAAAGTATGTGCCTAACAAACCTATTAAAGCAAGCGTTAGGACAAATCCGATCACTGTTCCACAACCTCATGTCATCACTAAGAAAGCTGCTAATTCTGACTCAAATGGTTTCTCTTCTACAGGAGTAGACATCACTACTAAGACTAGAAGGCCATAGCCTAGGAGCAATACAAAGAATGATAGGGTCCCTTCTGCGTCTAAGAGTAGTCGCATCAAGAATAAAGAAGTCAAAGTAGAAGATCACCCTAGAAATTTGCCGCTTTCTAAGAATAAGAAACATATGTCATATGAATTTAATAACATTAAGCTTGCAATTCGAAATGAAAAATCTGAGGTTATTTGTGCTACATGTAAGCAATGTCTAATTACCGCTAATCATGATGAATGTGTGCTTCAGTATGTGAATGGCATGAAATCTAGAAAGAAAAACCAAAGTGCTAATGTTTCAAAAAGTGAAAATCAAAAGAAACATAAGCCAAGAGTCTGGAAACCTAAAAAGGTAGGGTCCAAAGAAAGTCTTGCTTCACCTAGCAAACCTAGATCTTGCCTTAGGTGGTCACCAACTGGAAGAATGTTTGATCTTAAAGGAAACATAATTGCAACCAGTGAATCTGAGTGTTTTTTTTGTGTCATTCTGGGACAGCCCTAATGGTGATAATGCTTGTTACTCCTATCCCTCAGGAACCGATTAGAGACGGTTTCCAAGTTCAAATTTCGCTATGACAGGGTGTCAAAATTGGCTTGATACTCTGCTAAATACTACTTGCTTTTCTGCAGTATAAACACAAGGAAAAGAAAATATCACAAGAGACAATGAATGCGACAACTGATGAGCCTTCTGCAATGGCTTGTAATCATATGTCAGATTGTAACCCGTTCTTCAAAGAAAAGGGGAGTGTACGCTTTAGTGCATTTATCCTTAACAACGAAAAGAGAAATCTTTTCGATCTTGAGCTTGTAACAAAACATTCAAAGTTTGTTAGTTGACTATGGCTTTGTACACTTCAGTGGCATAAACCGAGCTGTCAAAGAAAAAGAGGGAGGTACGTCAGTGCGTTTTACCTTTAAAAAGAAGAGATATCTTCTTGTTTTCCATTCTAGTAGATTAATTGATAGTTTGACGTCGATGGTAGAGTTGGGAAAGTTATTCGATCATTTGTTCGACGATTTATCATATTTATGAGAAAATCAAGTTGTTGTCAAAGTCTACGCTCTTACTCTGTAATGCATCCGTAAATAATCGTTCTGTAACAACCAGTTCAACTTCTTCTACTTCAACTCTAGCAACAACTATCACTGCTGATGGAAACTTGGACTTGTGAAATATTTTTATCGTTCTTTTATTTGATTTATAAATAGTTATTTTTTAAAAGGGAAATCCAAATATAAAACAAGGAAAAAGAAAATACAAAAAATATTACTAACTCGTTATAAAGCAATATACAAAATCAAAAAATTTCAAAAATACCAAAAAATATTCTTCTCCGACATGTCTCTCGACAATCGATAACATTTACGTTCCTAGAAATGTTGATTAACATTAACACGGGTGTATAAATAATGTTCGAGCGAGAGTTTTTAATTGCTTTCAAAACATGTCCTTTCACTTTTTCTCTACGAATTCTAAGTAAATGTCATCTTAGGACTCGGGCCCTTAAAAAAGGAAAACATGTTCATTTATGTTCCATTTATCATAAACAGAGGGAAGCTTCATATTCTTGGTCTTAAGCAAAGTCCTATAACATCAGTTTTGATTTCATGGCTAAGAGAAAAGTACTAAGGAACAATTGATGGTAAATAAAGATATATTCACATATTTCTCCTTGTTGACACCAATTTTTTCAAGATTTATTTTCAAGAAGAAAATTTCAAATTTTTTCAAATTGTTGTGTCTAGTGTACTCAGCAAATCCCACTCCAAGGTGTCACTCTATTCTTAATTGAGGGGGTAGTATAATAATATGTTTCATTCCTGCTGTGCTCTCCTGTTCTCCCAAGACGTAGGTAGACTCATGTGAATTCCGGACATTAATTGTTTTTAATGCACTATTTGTCTCAAAAAATTGTAAAACACATATATGCAATTTTTAAGGGGGGGAAATAGTGATTAAAAAAAGTGATAAATACGGATTAATACGGGATACGATCTTAATCTTTAAGGGTGTTCCCAAACCTCGCATTTGCTAAAATCTTCATAAATGGTGCATATGTATAGGGGGGCTTTTTGGTAATTATGAAAACACGTCAATGTGTTCTTAAATGATTTCTATGACACATTGATTGATTTTTTTTATCGAATGGGTTTATGGATTGTCATGGCAATACCAAAGACCCCGAACCATAGGTTATTTTTTAAGGATTTATAGGCAGTTAGGTTAGGGTATTTCGTTCCATGTTCCGGACAGAAAGAACCGGAGGGATCCTACCAGGAACACTCCATTAGATAGAGTAGAAGTCATAGGTATGTCGGAGTGAGTAAGAATACGTGAAATCGTGTCCGATGAGATGGAAGTAGTGGCTAGAACAAAACAACAACAAGGAACTTGTCTGAAGTTCGTAAGCATGAAGGGGTTGAAGGGGTCGTGATGAATGAAAAAGAATTGTAAGGATTTAAAGGGTGAAATAAAGAAGCCCTCACATTACAACCCTAGGCAAAAACCATGGTATACATAATCTATCGGTAATCACAAAGATGTTTATGTATGTGAAGATGATACATTCATGGACCCTGTGAGCCAATGCACAAACCTCCCTAGCCACTCAAAAATCTCTCAAAAGATTTATGTTTCATTTCTCACGGAGATCAACACGTTTCTATTGGCTTTCTCATTTCGAGATCGTTGATATTGAAAAGGTGGCAGTCCGCTCCAGCCTCCGATTACCAAATAGCAAATGTGCACTTAGAGAGTTAGAGCCAAAACAAAATCATCAAAAAATCTAACTAGGTCACAAAATTTCCTAATTACAAAATGTTGTCGCTCATTATACAACATTTGGTATCAATGAGTCCTACGCATTATCCTTGTGATAATTGCCAGAACATTCAGAGTGATACTCTTTAGTATTCACAATGATGAATGGAAATCCTTTCAGAGTCAACATCAAACAACTCTATGGTAGGTGACTTGCAAGATTCTAAATGAATCAAGCTTGTGTCAATTGGATATCAATTTTGGTCCAGTATATGAATTGACTACTCAATACAGTAAGATAGTATTCTATTAATTCCACTCTTACCGTGTGTCTGTTGGAGACGTTCCAGTAACGAGAACATGCAAGTACGGTGAATCTAATGCAATCTGTGTTAGAGGATCTAATACTTTGAGCTGGAAACCCTGTCAAGGAGGTTCTTCTAAATTGAACCTACCTGATCATAGGTATAGTATTTATACTGTAAAATGGTCCTCACAGAACTAGAGGTTAATGTAACCAAACTCAAGACGAATGACAAAGCCATATTCGTCTATATCTGCTATTTATCTCTAACATTAAATTTCAGGTATAACGTGACGGCGTTAAAACCATCATTCCAGCAGAGTCATAGATCTCAAGACCTCATGCTCAATCGACATAAGTATATATACAGTGATAAGCTCAAAAATATCAAAGTCTTCCGCAACTCTGATGTACAAGAACTTCCTTAAAAGAACATTTTTGACTAGATTACCGGACAATAACAAAGATATATCTTACAAGTGCATCAAGTACTACTCCTACCATGATATGGTACAAGTAATCAGGTTAAAGAAAATGTTAAGGGAGATTGTTAGCAAGCTTTCAAGACATTGAGCATGAGGGTGGAGACACAAGATCGCAAGGCGGCATAAAGATTCAAGGATAAAGATTCAGAGATCTCAGTAGTCAAGACAAATCAAAGCCAAAGACCACGATATCAGTATTTAGTCAAAGAATATCAAGTTAAAGATCAAGATCACATAGATCACAAGCTGCAAATGGTATTTCAAAAGATTCCCTAGAATAACAAGGCTCCAAGGGACTCAGACGTCACAAGGAAGGATCTATAATTAAATGACAACCCCTTAGGGGGAGATTGTTAGCCATGTTTTTATTAAAGTGATGGTCATTAAATATTCCCGAGCCTTGTATAAGAAAAACTTAGTTTACGGGAATTTATCTAAGCTAATTGGGCCTAGGTGTCGGGCTTAAGTCCATTCTTAGTTTGGTTCGGCCCAAATGACATATAAGAAAAGCCCACAAGGCTTGTCCACTCTTGTAACTATATAAAGCCCTCTCCAAGTATGGAGAGGGTGTTGCTTCTCATTTTTCTTTCTAGTGCAAGTAACCATCTTTTATTTTTCTCTCTTTGTCTCTCTCTCTAGTTCTTCCTCTCTTTAAAATCTCTTTTCTTAAATTTGTGTTTTGGTGATGAAATGATACATCTAAGAGAAATGTTTTGAATTGATCTTTGCGAAATGTGGTTTTGTTTTTGGGATAAGATATGTGCTTATGAATGCTATGTGAATATTATGTGTTGCATGATTGTTTGGATCGGAGGGGTACGCCTACCTAGTATTTGCGTGATTATTGGAGCGGATGGGTATGCCTACCCTAGTTTGTGTGTGGTCCTGCCTTAATTTTAGTGCTCCAGCTAGTAGGCCCTTTAGGTGCGTAAGTAACATATGGATATTGATTAGCGGTGATGCTAAGGTTGTTTGCATATATTCACTGTCTTATAGCAATATTGCCAATGTTTGAAATATTTAGCTAACTTTGGGTTTAAGGTTCAAAACCTACGAGCCTCACCAACATTTATTGTTGACGTTTTTTGAGTATCATTTTCGAGTGAAGGGAAAGGAATAATTGATGCTTTATGTTGGTAGCTGATCTTAGAAGGTGGATCCCAGATGGATTTTCATGCGACGTCTTGCTTGTTTAATTTTTGTTTGGCTTTTAGTTTTTGGAAGTTGTGGTTTAAGTATGGATTTTGAACCCCTGTGAGGGGCTTATGATAATGTCAGAGATTGTGGATTTTGATAGTTGTTTGGGCCATCATCGAGGTTGTTCGAGGTTGTTTTGTTCGAGGTTGATGGTCTTCGTTAATGCTTGAAGTTTATGCATTGTAGTTTTCTGTATTTGTATCTTGTGTTTGATTGATCAGTATGTTGACATTCCTGATTGTCTGCATTTCGGGTGTGACAGATTTGTAATCAGAGCAAAGGTTTTTATATGAGAATAGGTGTGGATTGGCCTTGACCTATAACCTAAGAATCCGTCGTTTTTGTTACGTATTAGGATCTATCGGCGCAGGTGTTCCGCTTTTGTTGGACTTTCGCGTGTTCGGGGTTTGGTGCTTTAGTTATGTCAGTCATTGAAATGTGTGAGTTCAATATTGAGTACGATCAGGAAAGGATGCGAATATAAGTACGGTGGCCAACGTAGTTATAAGCGTATCACAACTCACTCACACTTAGTAATATCTATATATATAGTATATATAAGCGTATTATGTGTATATCTATATATATAGTAAGATGTTCTATATATATGTGAGTCTTCCCACTTACCTAACGTTGCCCATGTTCTCCCTCGTATAGATAATGCCGTCAAGGATGAGGACCTGAA
Source organism: Tanacetum coccineum (assembly GCA_026074375.1). Taxonomy (NCBI): domain Eukaryota; kingdom Viridiplantae; phylum Streptophyta; class Magnoliopsida; order Asterales; family Asteraceae; genus Tanacetum; species Tanacetum coccineum. The sequence continues at coordinate 21,056 of BQNB010074274.1, read as the reverse complement.
GTGCTGGCCGGCCTGCTGCCAAATCAGTAGGAGGGGGAACAGGTGTACGGGTTGGTAGAGGTGGGAGGGGTAGAAGACTTAGGGAAGGTAATGATGAGCGTGTTGATGATTTGAATGGTCAAGGAAATGACCTGGGTTTGAGAGCTAATGGGGGCGTAGAGGGAGTCAATAGGGGTGTAGGAGGAGCACTCGACTTCTCGACGATCATTGCCCAACAATTGCAGAACCTCTTACCTGCCATGCTAGCTCAGGTTGGTAACCAAGGAAATATTGGAAATCAGAATGGTAATGTGGTTAATAAGAATGTTCAGGAGAACGTTAGGAATGTGTTAGTGAATGGCTTCTTAGCTTGTAACCCTAAGGAATATGATGGTAAGGGAGGTGTTGTAGTTCCTACTCGTTGGATTGAGAAAATGAAGTCTTTGCATGATATGAGTGGTCGTAGTATCACTGCTGGTTCTTTTGTGGGTAAGGCTTTAACATGGTGGAACTCTCAGATCCGAATGCTAAGTCAGGAAATTGCTGTTAGTATGTCATGGAATGACTTTAAGTTTATGATGATACAAGAGTTTTGTCCTAGTCATGAGATACAAAAGTTGGAATCTGAGTTGTAGAATCACGACATGGTTGAGGCTGGGCATGCTGCGTATACTGATATGTTCCATGAGTTGGCTAGGTTAGTTCCACATTTGGTAACTCCAGAATGTAGGATGATTGAGATGTATGTGTATGGCCTTGCTCCACAAATCCGTGGGATGGTGGCAGCAACGGAGCCAAAGACTATATAGAAGGCTGTGCAGATTTCTGGTGCACTAACCGATGAGGCTGTGAGAAATGGATCGATAAAGAAGGTTGAGAAAAGAGGAAATGTGGGGGAACCTAACAAGGAAAAGAATGGTAGGGATGATAATAAGAGGACTAGGACTGGGAATACTTTTGCTACTACTGTAAACCCTGTAGGAAGAGAGAATACAGGTACTTGGCCCAAGTGTACACCTACAACTCCTACCATGCACCCGGAGGGCCTTGTCGCACATGCTTTAACTGTAACCGCCTGGGTCATTTGGCAAAGGATTGTAGAGGCGTGCCGAGGAATATGAATCCTGTCAATGCTAAAACCCCAACTGTTAGGGGCTCATTGTTCTGGAGTGTGGAGTACCGGGACCAAGTTTTGTTGTGTTCATGATCAACTTGTCTTTGATTGAATAGGGCACAAGGGACCGGAAGGTAAAACCGTTCCAAATAGTTGCTGTTACATAACAGGTTTCCGGGTCATGGAACACAAGAGGGAACCAGGCTGGGGTTAGGGACATTCTGTTGGGTGCAGAGGAAGTCGCCAGGATCTGAACATTATAACGGGTTACGCTTACTTTGGCAATCATTTTGCCACTACTTATTTGACTAAGTGGCCGATATGTTTTGTTTCCCTACTTTCGTAACTTCTGTTTAGTTAATGTATCCTTTGTTTGTCGTTCTTAGAGCCGGCGAATTGGTTATCAAATTACGATGAGATAGCTAGCGGGCAGCTAGTAGAAATTGATAAGGTTATTAAGGGTTGCAAACTAGAAATTGAGGGTCATGTCTTTGACATTGACTTGATACCTTTTGGGCATGGGAGTTTTGATGTGATTATATGTATGGACTGGTTGTCTAATCATAAGGCTGAAATAATTTGTCTGAGAAGAGAGTGAGTGATACCACTACTACGGAGGGAAGGTGCTTAGGAGTACTATCGAGATACTGGAAGAGTAAGATTGATTTTGATGGGTGCTAAGGCTGGTGATAAGAAACAAGAAGAGATTGTTATGGTTAGAGATTTTCCTGAGGTATTCTCAGATGACCTATATGGATTACCGCCTATTTGGGAAATTGAGTTTCAAATTGAGTTAATTCCTGAAGCAACGCTGGTAGCAAAGTCTCCTTATCGTTTGGCACCTTCTGAATTGGAGGAGTTGTCGGGACAACTCAAGGAACTCCAAGACAAAGGTTTTATTCAACCAAGTTCGTCGCCTTGGGGAGCGTCGGTGTTGTTCGTTAAGAAAAAGGATGGTTCTTTTAGGATGTGCATTGACTATAGAGAATTGAACTAGTTGACTGTTAAGAATCGTTATCTGCTTCCTAGGATTGATGATCTATTTGACCAACTGCAAGGGTCACAGTTTTTCTCAAAGATATATCTTAGGTCTAGATACCATCATCTAAGAGTGCATGAGGATGATTTTCCAAAGACTGCGTTTAGAACTCGTTATAGACATTTTAAGTTCATAGTAATGCCCTTTGGTCTGACTAACGCACCAAAAGTATTCATGGATTTAATGAATAGAGTTTTTAGGCCTTATCTTGATAAGTTTATGATAGTGTTTATAGATGATATCTTAATCTACTCTAAGACTCGAGAGGAGCATGTAGAACACTTAAGGTTAGTCTTTGAACTGCTCAAAAAGGAGAAACTGTATGCTAAGTTTTCTAAGTGTGAATTCTGGCTAAGAGAAGTGCAGTTTCTTGGGCATGTGATAAATGGTAATAGGATTCATGTAGACCCTAGTAATATTGAAGCTGTTAAGAATTAGAAAGCCCCTAGAACTCCAACCGAGGTTCATTCTTTCTTAGGATTGGCTGGATATTACCATAGGTTCATTGAGAACTTTTCTAAGATAGCTAAGTCTCTTACTATCTTGACTCAGAAGTGTAAGACTTTCGATTAGGGCGAGGAACAGGAATTGGCATTTCAAACCTTGAAGGATAAGTTATGTAATGCTCCTGTTCTAGCTCTCTTCACATGACAGAAGACTTTGTAGGTATTATTGTGATGCTGTTCCAGGGTTAGGACTAGGTTGTTGTGTTAATGCAAAAGATAGGTAAGGTGATTAGCCTATGCGGTCTTGGAGTTGAAAACTTCTATGAGAAGAATCTATTATATCTATGATTTGGAGTTGGGTGCGGTCGTGTTTGCACTTAAGATTTGGAGACATTATTTGTATGGGACAAAGAGTGTCATCTATATGGATCATGAGAGTCTTCAGCATATCTTTAGTAAAAAAGAGTTGAATATGCGACAACGTCGCTGGATAGAGTTGTTTAGTGATTATGATTGTGAAAATTCAGCTACATCTGGTAAGGCGATATGTGGTAGGTGATGCCCTACGTGGAAGAAAGAGTAAAAGACTAGAGAGATCGAGCTTTGGAATAAGATCCTTAGTCGAGTATCAAGGATATGATAGTGGAGGCTCAAAAGGAGGCTGTAGATGAGTTTGCAGGATTGCAAAAAGGTTTGGATGAGATGATAGAACAGAAAAGTGATGGGACTTTGTACTACCTGGATCGAATATGGGTACCTTTGAAAGGTGAGGTAAGAACCTTGATAATGGATGAAGCTCATAAGTCGAAGTACTATGTACACCCAGGAGCTGATAAGATGTATTATGATTTGAGAGATAGGTATTGGTGGTCTGGAATAAAAAAGGACATAGCTGAGTATGTTAGTAAGTGTTTGACTTTTCTTAAGCTGAGCATTAAATGGGCATCTGGTTTCTTCAGCAACCTGAGATCCCGTATGGAATGGGACGGACTAGTATGATTTTGTGACTAAGTTGCCTAGGACTAGTAGTGGGCATGACACAATTTGGGTCATTGTGGACCGATTAACTAAGTCTGCTCATTTTCTACCTATGCGTAAGGATTATACGATGGATAGATTGGCTAGATTGTATTTGAATGAGATAGTTGCTAAACATGGTCTGCCGATCTCGATTATATCAGATCGTGATAGTCGTTTCACATCAAGGTTTTGGCAGACAATGCAAGAGGCATTAGGAACTCATTTAGACATGAGTACGGCTTATCACCTCAGACGCATTGTCAGAGTAGCGTTATATTCAGACTATGGAAGACATTGCTTAAAGCTGTGCGTCTTGATTCAGAGGAAGTAGGGAAGTTTCATCTTCCGTTGGTTCAGTTTTTGTATAACAATAGTTATATTTTAATGTTGAGATGTGCTCCGTTTGAGGCATTCTATGTAGAAAAGTGTCGTTCACAATTATGTGGGTTGACGGTTAGTGAAGGTCAGTTGAGTAGGACTGAGTTTGTGAAGAGCATATTGGAAGATATCGTTGAGTAAAGGATAGACTTTCGGGCGCGTGGTGATCGCCAAAAAATTTATGCTGACAAGAAGAGGAAGCCTCGAGAGTTTAGTGTAGGTGACTATGTCTTGCTCAAAGTGTCGCCTTGGAAAGGTGTTGTATGCTTTGGGAAGAAAGGGAAATTAGCACCTAGATTTGTTGGACCATTTGAGATTATTGTAAAAGTAGGCCCTGTGGCCTATCGGTTAGATTTGTCTGAGGAGTTAAATGGTGTTCATGACACGTTCCACGTGTCAAACCTTAAAAAGTGTTTGGCTAATCCAACACTAAAAGTGCCTTTGGATGAGATTCGAGTTGATGCTAAGTTAAATTTTGTGGAAGAGCCTATGGAAATTTTGGAAAGAGGGTTTAAGAAGCTGAAGCGTAGTAGGATTGCCATCATCAAGGTTCAGTGAAATTCGAAACGTGGCCCTGAATTCATGTGGGAACGTGAAGATCAGATGAAATTGAAATACCCGCATTTGTTTAGTGATGTTAGTGACTGAATTTCGGGGACAAAATTCTTTTAAGGGGGATAGAATGTAACCTTTGCCCTTTTTGTGTTCTGAATATTTCATCTATAGTCCTTTGACTATTTGACTTTTAGTTCACTTATTAGATTTTGTACCGTGTTGACGATGGTGATTTTATGACAATTATGGTGATTTATGGTTTATTGTGATTAATAATCCCTTTTGGAAGGTATTATTGTTGGTTTGTTAGCAATTTATACTATATATATAATATAATATAGCTGAAAATAAACAAATCACTTTTAAAATCCAAAAAGCAATAAGTTTAAATTCACAAATAAAAATATATATATCCGGAAGTATCGGTTTCTCGCTTCATTATCCACAAAGTTTAAAACCGGACCCGGGGGTTTTATGTCCCAACGAGGCCGCAAATTTGAAAATCGAGAATCGGTTTGTGAACAATGCTTGAATGATCAAAGATTTAATTTGGAATCTATTTCTACTAATAAAGTGCAAAAAATAACTAAAAGAAAGCAAACAATAAAGGCAATTAAAGATATGGGCTAAAAATGTTAACGGGAATTAAAAACGAACGCGACTTAAAACCTAAATTATCAATATTTAAACCTAAAATGATTTTTTTGACTTTTATAGGTCCTAATTGACTAAAATGCTAGAATAAAGAAAACTAGACCAAAAACGAAAGTGATTTGAGCTTAAAAACACGAAAAACATGAACGGGATCTAATACCGTTCTTTGAAAATTCAAAATCTACAATTTAGACCCTACGGATGCAAATTTATTTTTCCTAGGTCCTACATGATAAAAGAAAATTTTAAAAAAAGAATTATATTTTTTTGATTTTTATTTAATTTTTTATGATTTAAAAACTGTTTTAATGAGAAAAATTGATTAAAAATAGTAAATTAAATTGCGGAAAAACTTGGAAAATTCATGGAATATAGGTTAAAAGTGCTGTTTTCTATTATTGTAAAAAATATAAAAAAGGGCTTACCAGCTTATTGGAATAAGCTGGTAATAAGCTAAATAGGGTTGGTGGGCTTATTGGGCTTAAACTACTATAAAGAATTAATAAGGAAGCATATAACCAGATGCCCTATCCTGGTGTCGTGGTTGTGTCGGTGGGTGTTGTGGGACGATAGGCGCTAGGGGATCAGTGGTATGGGTTTACGCCCATGCCTCTCCTTTTTTCAAAAACATTTTTTTTACTTTAACTTGAAGTACAGTAAAAAATAAGCAAATTTAAAAAAGACACCTTTTCTAAAAACTAAAAAAATAAGCAGGAAATAAGCAAAATAACAGTGACAGATTAAGGTTTTCTAAGGATTTTGAAGTTAAGCTAAGCTGCTAACTTTATAGGGTCTAAATAAGCAAAGGGCAAGTAAATAAGCTAAAACAACCTAGAGGCTAAACCTAATAAGCACAAAAGAAAGGGATAATAAGCTAACAAATACACTAGAAAAGCTCCTAAAAGGCACTAGGACATCAGACTTAAAACCATTATTAAAAAGACTTTTCACTAACTTTTGAGCTAGGCTTAAAGACACAAAAGGCTCTTAGAAAAGGCAGAAAAGCATAAACAGAACAAGTCTAGGCCCCAATATGCACTAAGGATCATGAATTAAGCAAATAAGTTTAGTAATAAGCTAGAAAAAGGATATGAAAAAGACAACTATACTACTTGTGGTTTTTTGGCTTTTTGAATTAAAGTGACTCTCTTAGGCTCAAATTTAAGATTCAAAACAAAAGATAAAAGACTCATACTACAAACACAGATCTTAACTCTTGATTTCTAAACCATTTTATGACACATTCAATTACTTTTAATCCATAATCAAACATTAAGCTAAGATCTAACACTGAATCACCCAAAGTTGTGACTATTTGTCACAGTTTTCTAAAATATTTTGCACAAACAGTTTTAAACCAATCTAAATCAAAACCTTGATTCTATAAACCTAATAAATGTTTTTGAAGTAAACATCAAGGGTTTGTATGGCTTATAACAGACTTAACTAGGTTAAGTCTGATGTGCCAAACACTCCTTTAGGGATTCCAAAAACCATTTTCAGCTTATATTATGAAGATTTAAGACTTAAACTTCGAATACCAGATACTCAATAGCTTATAACAAGCATAAATAACAACTTTTAAGGATCAAATGGCACTTTAACAACAGATTCAATCTAATGCATAGATCTAAATTATTTAGACAAATTTTATGACAGATTTAGTTTTTAAGAGATTTAGACTTCAACTAAGCATCAAACATAAAGATCTAACATAAATAAGCATATTTAGACATAAATAAGCATATGATAAGCAGTTTCAACAAGCAATAATTAAATAAGCAGTTTTGACATAAAAGTAAAATGGAACTCACAAGTTCTTCCAAGCTTTTTCTTATGAATTTCAGGACCCAAAACAGCTTATCACAATCCTATAGCTTATCCACATAAGCACTAACCCATGACCATCCTAATTACACCATGCTCCATGAGATCTTCTTGATATTTTTGGTATTTTTTAGATTTTTATGATTAAAACAGTAAGTAAAAGTGCTAAAACAGTAAAATAAGGCTTGATTCAAGAAACCAAAAGCTTAGTGAAGCTTTTAGGTGATATCCATAAGCTGTTTCATAGCTTTTCAAGGCTTAACAGATTATTTAAGATAATCAAACGCTGAAACTTAAAACACAACCCTCAAAATTTTCATTAAAACTTAAACTTTTACAAGAAATTGAAATACAGAGAATAACTTTAAAACTTAAGAATAAATACACGAAAAAGAGACTAGATAAAAGACTAAGTGCCAAATGGCTTACAATGAACCCTATATATAGAAAACGACTAAGTCTTGGTCTTCTTTGTCTTCACACGTTTGTGTTTCTTTTGTGAGAGAGCTGAGAAGCTGTGTTTGTTGTGTGAGGTGAGTCTCAAATCAATCCAAGCCCTTGAATTTGAGTAGAGCCCAAGTCTTTGATCCCAACCATTGAATTTTGTCATCTTTCCTTGTCGAATAGGATGAATGAGGATTGCCAACCTGGATTTTGAGCTATGTGATGTGTGGGGTTAAGGGAGGTGATGGTTTTGAATTTGAGTGGTCTCCAAGTTCATCAATCCAAGCCCTTGATTTTCTTGTCTTTAACCTTGACGAATGGGGTTTCATGGATTGCCAAGGTGGACAATGTGCCCATGTGATGTGGGGTAGATGTGGGAGGTGATGGTTTTGTTGTTTAGTTGTAGAGGGCAGAGGTTGGGAGTGAAGACCCTGTTTTGGCAAAAAGGGCGGGAAAAAGTGTTGGGGATGTTTGTATCAGTTTTGGGAAAACAGGAGTGAAGTTTGTAGAATTGACAGGAATAGCCCCTCATGGTGTATGATATTATTTCATGAATCGTCCTTGTGGTGTAATAAGGTTTTAAAGGAATGGCAGAAAAGGCCCTTGAGGATATATAGAGTTATTACATAGGAGGTCCTTGTGGCTTAATCAAAACTTAACAGCCATGCGAATTGGGCTGTTAACTCACTTAACAGTGTTAAGCTTTTGTGCTTTTTCTTGGATTTGGGCCGAGTAGTGTATAAAGGGGACTTGGGCTTTTTTATAAGGCTTAAGTCTTATAAAGTCTTCATAATGTTTAAATGGGCTGACCCGGCCCATTAGATGGGTACGGGTTGGCCCATTTAACATTTCTTCGATATCGGCTCCGCCTTTGACTTTGACTTTGTCAGGGTTGACTTTGACTTTTTGACTTTTGGCTTTGATTTGACTTTTCTTTCACGCTCTTTCCGTTCTCGTGCTCGGTTTTGTCGTTTTGGCTTTGTTTTTGTCCTTTTCTTAGATATCCGTTACCTGCACAATACAAATGCAAAACATACAAATACAATGTATTTTTGGTACGTTTTTGGTCATTTAAGTTCGGTTTTAATGGAAAATGGTATGTGTAATTAAGCACATACCAAAATCCCCCATACTAAGATATTGTCGTGTCCTCACGCAATGCTATAAGTAAGCACTTAGAAAACTAAGAATCTCAATCCCCCTCGACTAATTACCTCGAAAAGTAGCTAAGTGTTCATCGAGGGGAATTAAAGAATCAAGAGTTTAGAAAACCCTCATTTTTATCATTCTTAAAGATATACATTTATTTATACACATATTTTTGTATTTTTCCTTTTTCTTATTTTTTTTATGTACTTTTCTTTTTAAGCAACTAACTAACATATTTGACTTTCGTTATTTTCATAACCATTAGGGATCATAGAACAAGACACATTTCAATCCTAAAATGCCCCCAAAAAGGATAAATTCATCGTCCCTGACTTTTCACTCGTCCCAAACCAAGCTTAAAATGAAATCACCGTTAAATATAAGTTAAGATGCTAACACTACTCAATATTTGACAACATTGTAACTTTTCCTTCCCGACAATTCTTTTTATCAGAGTGAATGTGCCTCATTTCGAAGTTTCAAACTATGGTCAACGTTTTTGTGCAAAAATTCTATGCTTCCCAAAAAGTTTCACCGAGATAATGAGTTTGAAGAGACAAGATATCCATGTAGCGACTTTCGTCTCGGCACATCCCAACCTTGTGGCTAAGTGACCAGGCTTTTGACACCCCACAGAGACTAGTATTGGGACTCACGGACCTTTGGTTTCAAGAACTCTTAGGTTTCCCGTTTATACATAGCTTTATTTAAAAACTTAAAATGAAATAGTCTAAGTTCAAAAGCATATTTAAATTTAACAAAAAAAGATCTTACATTTATTAATTCACACTTAATATTAAACATAACCATGATGCAATTGTAACCCTCGACCTTTTAGAAGGCTGCAACATCGGTTGTGAGCCGGCAAGATGCAACAAACTTTTATCAGCCCACAGTTTATATTTATTATTCATTCTTTTTTATATTTTTCATTTTTCATCATATTTTTTTATTTTTTTTTCATTTCACACTTAGAGAAGACTTCTTTTTGGAAAATTCAAGTATAAGTTTGAACTAAGACTAAAATTATTTCTATCAACTACATAAAAATTAAGGTGGTTAATGGGAGGGCTTATTGTGGTCCGGATTATTTTCTACTTATTAGTATAAGCTTATGTATATAAATGAACCTTGGTTTTGGACTTGGATCGTATTTTGGACTTATAAATATCTTAACGGACCCTTGTTGGGCCTTAAAGCCCAATAAGCGATATTTAGTCGTTATATAAACGAGTTTATGACGGACTTTTAAAAAGTGATAAATGTATGTTACGAAGTGATACTGAAACGATATTTTGAGGGGAAAAACGTTTTAGTAAACGTTAACGATTGAGATATTAGACTTTTTGTCGAAAGCGTCGAATTTATGAAATGTGTAGGGAATTAAGGTTTGAAACCATGAAAAATTTGTTGTGTTCGAGAGCTTACGGGCTTCATGTCGAAAAATTCGGTAAACATGTTTTTACTTAGTCTAATGGGTTAGGTTCGGGTTGGGACATTAAATTTATTTAATAAATTCACTAAAAGACGAAAAATATAATTTTTCTCGAAAACTTCATATTTAGTTTGACTATATCGTAGTAACGTTTCATTTGTCAACTCCTCAACTATTGATTATTTTCTACGGTGAATAAGGTTAACGAATGACTTACGAGATATATTTATAATTATTAATTAAATAATAATTTAACGTTCTATACTTATTATTTCTCTAAAAAAGTATCAATAAATATGTATTATTGAGTGATGGATATATTATGAATTAGTTGGGAAAGTTGTCAACAATCACACCCCTAATCATTATGAGTAGTAGTTACAAGAGTTAAAATCTATGCATTTAAACGTGAAGATTGTTTTGGAAATGGATGATTAAATTGGGACATTAACTGGACTAGGTCGTGTGGCGGGCGTCGTTTGCATTTGCTTGCTGTGACTGAGATTAGGGTTGCTAAACGGACTTGATTGCGGTGAGTTATTCGTATTAGGCTTCACTTTCTTACTGATTTTTTCTGTTGGGGGAAAATGATACTCGGAATGTGTTTTGAAAAGTTATGAATTGATTGTGCCGAACATATGGTTTTGTTTTTGGAACAAGATAGGTGCTTATGACTGTAGTGAAATTCATATATGTGCATGATTGTTTGGATCTGAAAAGGGGTTCGCTATCCAAGTATTTGTATGATTGCTTGGACGCGATGGGTACGCAAACTTACCCGTACTTGTGTAATTATTTCTGAGCGGATGGGTACGCCTACCTTAGTTTGTGTGTGGTCCTGCCCTAATTTTAGTGCTCCAGCTGGTAGGCCCATATTAGGTGAGTTAAGTGAATATGGATATTGATTGGCGGTGGTTTATAAGGTTGTTTGCCTATATTCACTGTACATATAGGACTATTGTCCACTGTTTGAAAATTTTGGACAACTTTTGGGTGTTTAAGGTCAAATACGAGCTCACCAAATTATTGTTGACGTTTTCGCAGTTCCATTTTCAGGTGGATGTGAAAGAGGATATAAGTTGATGATTTATAGTGGTTGTAGGAAGTATCCGACGTGGAATTTCACGAGAAGTCATCTTCGTTTATTTAGATTTGTGCTTATAGTATTTTAGAAGTTTTGGTTTAAGTTTGGATTTTGGACCCCTGTGAGGGCTTATGAATAATTGTAAGAGATTGTGGATTTTGATAGTGATTTGGGACATCACTCGAGGTTGTTCGAGGTTGATGGTCTTCGTAACACTTGAAGTTTATGCATTGTAGTTTTCTCTATTTTGTATCTTGTGTTATGATTGATCATTATGTTGCATTCCCGAGTTTCCACCATAGTCGGGGTGTGACAATAGGCGGAAAACTAGAACATCTTCTTTTGTTTTCAAGCTTCAACACGTATAAGCATTGTAATATAGTACCATTATTTCTCACAGAATTATTAAAGATTCTTAAAATAAAATAAGTGTATAGTATAACATGTTGATATGCCCATGGTTAGGATATTATTATAATTTATTATGTTGGTCTATTGTTTAGGAAAGGATCTCGTATTTTGTTTGTCATTGTTTAGGAAAAGATCTTGTTTTCTTATAGGAGTTATCTTGTGAGTCAACTTGGGAAACAAGTTATTTTCTTTTATTCGGTATAAATACCGAATGGTTTTCATCAATGGAATCAATCAAGTTAGTCAAATAAATCTCTAATCTTCTCTCTTCTTTCTTACAAAGCAAGCACACGCTAAAAGGGGTGCTACTATCCGATACAACCCAAACCGGGTTGTATCAATTGATGCTTTCATTAGAGCTCTCGTTGAGAGGCTTCCGATTTAGGTTTCAAATATCAAAAAAAAAGTTAATGTTCACCGGAGTACTATTTACGGTACTGTTCATCGGGTACTATTCACGTTACTGTTCGTCGAAAGAAAACTGTTCATGGCATCGGGCGGCAGTGATCCGGACGCGGAATACGTACTTTCTAAGCTCTTGCAAATGGGTACGGTGGCCGAATACCAGAATGAGTTTGAGATGCTTATCAAACAAGTAACGAACCTTGAATATTTACTTAAGTCGTTTTATATCTCCGAACTTAAACTGGTTCTACAATGTTTACTCTTTAGGTCAAACCCCAAAACTTTAGATGAAGCTTTTTCATTAGCCCTGGCAGCGGAAGCACTCTTCACGGACCTACAACTTTTGGAATTTTTAAGGTCTTATTCTTCAAATTTGGGAGAAGCCTTTTTTAGAGCCCGTATCACCGACACTCATTTTGAGGACGAAAATAATCAAGAAATTGATGTTAATGTTGGTGATCAAGAAGAACCTGACGTGAAGGATAAACAAGAAGTGAAAAAGGCTGATGATCAAGAGATCGAAAACATTCAAGATGAAGAAGGCAAGAATTTTAAAGATCAATAAGTTTCTGAGGCGGATGATGATACCAACATTGATGATTTTGGTTGTTCATTGCCAAATCATAAAGGGTCTGATTTGATAGTAGAAGAGGTTGTTGTGGGTGGTGGTAAAGTGCTTGGGTTTGGTGAGGATGATGACTTTTGTAACGCGGCCATGGACGAGGGTGACGATACAATCGAAAGCGAGGACATATCAATCCTTAATTCACTCATTGGTCATGGAAGCCCGCGTCCTCTGCAACTGTGTGGAGCGATAGGTACAACAGAAGTGCTCATCGACAAAGAGGCTGATAAAGAAGTCCAATACGATGTTTATACCTTACATGTTCTTATTCCATTCTTGAAGCGTCTTAGTGACCAGTCATAAAGAAGAAAAAGATGAAGGCTGCAATGCAAAGAAGATTATGAGATCCTGGAATCAAGAAAAAAAACTTAGCCATCACCTTGAGAGCAAGGTGGTTGTGAAGGAGTGGAGAATGATACGCCCATGGTTAGGATATTATTATAGTTTATTATGTTGGTCTATTGTTTAGGAAAGGATCTCGTATTTCGTTTGTCATTGTTTAGGAAAGGATCTTGTTTTATTATAAGAGTTATCTTGTGAGTCAACTTGTGAAACAAGTTATTGTCTTTTATTCGGTATAAATACCGAATGGTTTTCATCAATGGAATCAATCAAGTTAGTCAAATAAATCTCTAAGCTTCTCTCTTCTTTCTTACGGAGCAAGCACACGCTAAAAAGGGTGCTACTATCCGATACAACCCAAACCGGGTCGTATTAATTGGTGCTTTCATTGAGAAGGATAAACAAGAAGTGAAAAAGGCTGATGATCAAGAGATCGAAAACATTCAAGATGAAGAAGGCAAGAATGTTGAAGATCAACAAGTTTCTGAGGCGGATGATTATACCAATATTGATGATTTTAGTTGTTTATTGACACATCATAAAGGGGCTGATTTGACAGTAGAAGAGGTTGTTTTGGGTGGTGGTAAAGTGCTTGGGGTTGGCGAGGATGATGACTTGTTTAATGCGGCCTCAGACGGGGGTGACAATACAGTCGAAAGTGGAGACATATCAATCCTCAATTCACTCATTAGTCCTGGAAGCCCCCGTTCTCTCCAACTGTGTGGAACGATAGGTACAACGGAAGTGCTCATCGACAAAGAGGTTGATAAAGAAGTCCAATACGATGTTTATACCTTACAAGTTCTTATTCCGTTCTTGAAGCGTCTTAATGACCAGTACATAAAAAAGAAAAAGATGAAGGCTGCAATGTAAAGAAGATTATGGGATCATGGAATCAAGAAAAAAAAATTAGTCATCACCTTGAGGGAAAGGTGGTTGTGAAGGAGTAGGGAATGATACACCCATGGTTAGGATATTATTATAGTTTATTATGTTGTTCTATTGTTTAGGAAAGGATCTCGTATTTTGTTTGTCATTGTTTAGGAAATGATCTTGTTTTATTATAGGAGTTATCTTATGAGTCAACTTGTGAAACAAGTTATTGTCTTTTATTCGGTATAAATACCGAATGGTTTTCATCAATGGAATCAATCAAGTTAGTCAAATAAATCTTTAAGCTTCTCTATTCTTTCTTACGGAGCTCGCACACGCTATAGTGGTGCAAATCTATCTCTTTTTCTTCTCTATATTCTTAAGGAGCTCGCACACCCTAAAAGTGGTGCCCTATCCCGATACAACCCCTAACAGGGACGTATCAATTGATCA
>BQNB010074273.1:0-29461 GCA_026074375.1 Tanacetum coccineum | reverse complement strand
ATCCTAGACACAGATTTAGAAGGACAATATTTGTGATCCTATGGTTCTAGATGTATAAATTACTATATGGAGAGTTATCCCAGACACTAGATCTACTTGCTCCGTATCACTAGATCCAGTTGAATGATAGGTCGCATACAAGCATTCAACGATTAATCAAGAAATCAAGATAAACAAATGCCAAACATTTATATCTTCATAATAATGGCTAATACCCGAAGGTATTAGCCTTCAAATGTCATAATCAATACAAAAGTAATAATTTAGCCAAATTAAACTAACCGAGTTAACGAATGATAAAAAAAACTGAACGATTACAAGAGTATAGGAGTTTACAAGTTGTTTCCTAGGGAATTAATTATGTTGCAAGACATCTTCTGCCCTTCTTCTCTTTTGAAAATTGACTTTTATGATTTAGGTATCAAAAATATGATTTAACACCCTGAAAACCCGTTTTTAGGTTTTCTATTTATAAGGTCTAGAATCTGGTCGATACGGCGTATTGACTGAGGTCAATACGGCGTATCGAGGGTTTCTTGGAGTAGGGACCACGTTCGATATCTTCCAGAATATTTTATTACCATAACTTGAATACGACGTATAGACTTCTCTAGATACAGCGTATTTGTAACACCCCCAAAATGGGTCGCAGCGGAATAAGGATCCGGGGCATGTTACTTTGAGATCAACAGCACAAGATATAGATGTCAGAACAGTAATCTTCAAATGTCTTCGTTTAAGCTCCAGAATGCGTGCCTTTTTGCTAATCTTCACCAAGTACTCCATAATTACTGCAATTCTCAAATACAAACGATTAAGTAACAATTCTTTGCAATAATTAAACTAAATGGGTTATTTACATGGGATAAATGATGCTATAAATGTAACGTTATTTGATGTCATCAAATATTCCCCCACTTGAATCCTACTTGTCCTCAAGTAGTCTTTAGAAGTTTATGAAAATGTATCCCTAAGGATTTTTCCATTAAGCATTTATTTGATCTATTACAAGTACACAATCAAACACCTCACGAAATAAGTAGATGAAAACACTCACATCTCCACTACTAGAGCTAAGGAGTAACAAGTTTATAAAGGAAAATGGGTTTTTATTATAAGGCTTAGGGTTGATCACTCTACAATCTTTTACCAAAAGTACCACACCAACAAGGCAACTAAAGCACACATACATGGCCATAACGATGGAATAGACATGTGTGTTCGATCACATCCTCATTCGAGTTTAACCAAGGGTTAGGATGAAGAATGATATAGGGTATGGATCTTCTAACTTTCACTAAAAGTAATAAACTAACAAGGCAGCTGAATCATGCATACATGGCCATAACGACAGAATAGACATGCATGACTCGATCACATCCTCATTCGTGTAAAACCTAAGGTTAATGATTAGGAAAGGGAAATAAATTGTTGTTAAATAAAAATTATGAAACAAATAGACTAAGTCCAAATAGATAAGGTACAAGTTGCTAGATACTTTTTCCCGACCGTTACCATGATAAAGACACAACTATATACAAACGTCTTGATCATTGATAAAAAACAACAACGTAAGTTGGCATTCCCGTAACGGTCAACTTCCTAATCATCCTATACTTTACATACTTTTTCAAGACAAGTGGCGATATCTACCACTTTATACAAAACTTTACATCGTTGACTTATAAGACGTATCAACGAATAATCGATCCTTGATATAATTTCTCCGTTCTTTGCTTTTGCGAAACGATTATCTTCAAACTTTCTTCTTTTTTTTGTTGCAATTTTTCTAATTTTTTTTGTTTTTTTCTTCATATACTAACTACAAAACTCGGTGTAATTTCACCATCTTGACGATCATAATAACTCCGGATAATTCCTTCAATAATTCTTCATTCTTCGGACGTACCAATAATTATGATGGTAGTAAATATACATGAGTTTTGACTACTTTATACATTCCTATTTGCAATGTGCATATTTCTTTCCAACCGTACCAAAGATAGAAAATTGGGGACTCTAGACTTCAGGAGTAAAACTACAATACTTTACACTTTAAGCAACTAGCAACTGATAAATGAACTTAATCTAACAGGGTAGGCTAAGGTGTAAAGGTGTAATGAAACAAACAGTTGGTGTTATTCATAAAGGATTGGTGTTAGATGTTAGAAAAAGACTCGGTCACCCCGTGTATTTTACCGTTTGTTGTTGCTCGTAGTTAAGTAGATTAATGTTATAACTTTTGGGTCAATGGGTTTTGGGTATTAAAACGACATGTAAAAAGACCACTTTACCAAGGCACTTAAGGCAGTTTTTGTTTGTAAACTATATTTTGTCCTCTTCCATGCCATGGAGAAGAGGTTGGGTTAGTCATTTTTCTAACATAATACAAGTTTATTTTCTCTCACTAGAATGTTCTCTCTCCAACTTTCTCTCTCTAGGACTTGGCTATTCCATTGTCATCCATTTTGTCGTTATGATTTCCATAATAACAATTGGTACTCTGAGCACATGGATTTGATTATGTAGATTGTTCACATCTGTGTGCGTATCTTGTAAATTTTGATCAAAGTTTGGTTTTTTTGAAGGTTATGCTCTTGTTCTTTGGTATTATTTGTTCTTGACTTTTATGTTGTTAAAGTTTATGTTTTTTAGTTGGCTTTAGCTTCTAGTACCAAGTTGTGGCAAAAGACAACAGGCAAAAACGTTCAAAGGGTGATTTTTTAGGTATTAAAAAAAAAAACAATTTTTTTCAATATCCAGCGAGTTAAAAGTCACTGTTTGTGAAGATCTTAGTTATAGCGTGTTACTGTACATAGTACTGGTGAGCTTTTCACATAGTACACTGTGTGTCAGAATGTACTGTGTCAGCGAGTTGTCGTCTTGTGCAGGTAGCGAGTTAGGCAGCGAGTTAACCCTTCTTGCAGGTAGTGAGTTGAAGACTAGCGAGTTGGATACTAGTGAGTTGAAGACTAGCGAGTATAGGTGTTTGAAGATCTTTATACTAGCGAGTTATGAACAAGAACTATGTCAGTTTAATTTCTTGCTATCGAGTTGTCAACTCTCTTCTAGCGAGTTACATATAACGAGTTACAGGTTAATTGACAACAATTTTTCTAGCGACTTGTGAATATGAACTCTGTCCATTTAATTTCTTACCAGCGAGTTGTCAAGTCTCTTCCAGCGAGTTATAGGGCAGCGAGTTGTGGATTTTTAGACATTTGGACTAATTTTTTCAAATTGACTAATTTCAACCTATAATCCTAACAAACTTGAACAACAGTTCACCATTTCATACAATCAATCACCACTTTTAACATACAATCACTAATCATTGTTCGATCAACTTAATCATTTCACAATGAATCAAGATGGCTAATCTTTCAGAAGATATCCAATATACCGGTTCTGATACCCGACCACCTATGCTTGATAGGACTGACTTTGCATCATGGCAACAACGAATTCGACTGTATTGTCAGGGTAAAGAGAATGGGGTGAACATCTTGAAGTCAATTGATGAAGGACCTTTTCAGATGGGAACATTTCGAGACACTCTTGCAGAAGGGAATGAAGGTGCCTTACATCTAGGTCCAGAACGACCTCAAGTCTATTCTGACCTATCACCCCGCTGAGATATGGGGATGGTTACTAATGCTGACATTCGGGCAAACAAAACATCTACTTCAAGCGTTGCCAAAAGATATCTACTCTCTTATCAATCATTACACTGATGCAAAGGACATATGGGACAATGTGAAGATGCTCCTGGAAGGTTCAGAATTAACAAAAGAAGTTCATGAATCACAACTGTATGATGACTTCGAACACTTTCGTCAGCACAAAGGAGAGACTATTCATGATTACTATGTCCAGTTTGCCAAACTCATCAACGACATGCGTAACATCAAGATGGAGCCATTCCAGATGCAGTTGTTTTCTAAGGTTGTTAATAACCATTGCTTGGCCAGATATGGAGTAGATTTGTATCAGCAGTACGAAACTTATAGAGCTTGAGGGACCTCCAAACATGATCAACTGGTATGATTATCTCTAAATGCTAGTACGATTGGCACATAGCCCACATGAGAAACAATAAATTGTTGTTGGACGATTGTAATCAACACACAGTGATGCCACTCACTTGATATCCAATGTTGCACCTCAGCCAGAGTAATTAACTCACAATCATCTATAAATCATACACCACCATATGTTCCACCACACTCTTGCCTGACAACTACTCTACCTGTTTAGGACTCTCTCAATGGACAACTTAAATGAGAATTTAACCAATCTCAGTTTGGCTCATTACTCACCCAGCCATTACAATTATACCTTCTGCAAACTAACAATTTCAATCAGAAACTTCATCAAATCCTAGGATACCAAGCCCACAATTTTCAGACGGCAGGGTTGTTGTTCAGAATGTTCAAGGTCGACAGAATAGAGGACAAGGTAACAATGCATGGTGTATCTTTTTTTCATGTGCAGTGTGAACTAGTTATGGGGGAGCTCAGAACAGAGTTGGGAATGCTAATCCAGGTCAAGCAAGGCAGTTTAAGTGCTACAACTACAATGACATAGGCCATATAGCAAGGAACTACACGCAGCCTAAGCGACCACAAAACTCTGAATACTTTAAAGACAAGATGTTACTGATGCAAGCTTAGGAGAATAAGGTGGCATTGGATGAAGAATAGTTACTATTTATTTGCAGTCTTAGTGGACAAGGCACAACGTTTTTGTTATGAAGATGTGGTTATGGCATAAAACAAGTTTAGGAATAGCACTCATGTGGTTAATGTGGTTTCTAAACTTGAGGACTGTGATGCGTATGATTATGTTGTTGTGATGATGGATCATAATGCACAGACAATGTTTCATGCAAATCTTTCATGCTGCGTCCTAGTTTATGATGAAGCAGGTCGTCTTATGATTCGGAACTGTCTCTATCTGAGGTTACCGATAAATGATTCATTTTCAGGATATGTTTGTGAACATCAGAATACACGAGATTGCATGACGATGTATAAACCAGTATATATGTGTTGACTCCACATGCTGATTATACAGAAGAGAGATAATTATAGTTTCTGTTATGATCTTACATAAAGGACAACACAGTGCCAGTTGTACAGAATAATGTATCTTCTGTACCAAATGATGCATATATGATGATATTAAATGATATGCATGAACCGCCTGCTCAATATGTCTCTGTAACAACACAAAACAATGTAGTTGCTAAATCATTGACTGCTGAACTTGCAACATATAAGGAACAAGTTAAACTGTATGAAAGAGTGCCAGGTTTGAAATTCACGGAAAGCAGAACTAAAGAGTGATGAACAATTAGACTAGTTATCATCTGACCTGTAATTATTAAGGAAGAAATTTAGTGGAAAAAGGATTTTCATTCTGATTAAAATTACTCTTTTCTCCACCAATTATCCATTAACTTCGTCAATGGTTAGACAGAAGTTACGTATTTGAAAAAAGGATTTTAAACAGAAAGAAAATAAATACCTTGAAGACTTTTGGACATGGAAAGCTTTAAAAGAAAAGGCCTCGAGGTAAATTATCAAACAAGACAGTCTCTTTAACATTTCACATGTTATGTAAAAACCAAAGCCCTATTATGATGAAAAGAATAAGGTAGCTATTGGCTACAAGAACCCTTTATGTCTCACCCGTGCAAAGCAAGTTCAGCCTGCCCTATATAATGGTCATGAAATTATCAAAACCAATCATGTCCCGGCCATAGTGCACAACTCAGAGGATACCCTAGAGATAGTGAAATCATTAGTTTATTGAGCGAAATGAAAGAAAAAGAAGAAGAAAGCTAAACAAAAGAAAAAAGAGAAGGAAAAAAGTAGAAAAAGAAAGAGGAGAAGACAAGAAAAGAAGAGGAAGAAGGAACCACCGGACATGCAAAAGTAGAAAGGAGAAAGAAAAAAGGAGAAGGTAAGAAATGGATTAATGAATGTCAACGCTTGAACAGACCCTTGATGTGTTGTGAAAAAGAGAGTTAAGATTAAACCACCTGATTACTCGAGAGAGAATTATTTAGCGACTTTCACACCATAAAAACAATTGACCCTCTAGCAGATATTTTGGTCAAACGATCTCATCGAAATGAAAGCAGAAGCTCTCAAGGAGCAGACCAAAGCTTCACGACCAATCAAAGCGTTGACGATGTATCCACCAAATACACCTACAAGCTTAGTTCCCAGGGTGTTACCAACAAAAAGTCAAGTGAATTTAATATTTTTACAATTATACAACTTTTTTCGGGAATTTGAAAAAACCTGCAAAAAGAGAATACACCTACTTGGCCATGAAGGGGAATTGGGTTTTGAACAAACCAAGGAATGTATTCTCACGAGTCATTCCATTCTTTCAAAAACACTTAAAAGAACATTTTTAGGCATTCAATTGGCTTCTAATTAAAGAAATTAAAGAAAATGAAAGACATTTTTGAAGAGTGGAAGCTGAGGTTGACCAGGACATTGTCCATAGGATAGATGCTGAGATTGAGAGGAAAAAAAACATTCTTATTGCAATTGATAAGCTGAATTGTGACCTGCTTGTCAAAGATGTTGTTTTATTTTACAACGAATTCTGAGCTATCTGTATCTAGATTTACTAAAAATGCATGTTGCCCACACTGTTGTTCAAGCACGTTGTCTGGAACTTAAAGCAGAGCTTTCTAAATTAAGGGGATAAGATTCAAACAGATGATCATAATGAAAATAGTAAACCAAGGTTTTTCAATTCATTAAGGTAAATCACTTAAGCCTGCAGCTATAGTATGAAACCATTAAAAAAGTTTTGGGAATAACCCCACCTCCACCGCTAAAGAAACTCCTGATTTTGCGCCCAATGTCTTTGTAATAGAAAAATATGGAAAGTTCCCTTCAAGGAAAGGACAACGTCATCAAAAAATTGAAAATGCAAATCTATCAACTAAAGGAGACCCGTAGTGAAGCAGACCGTACACTTGATTTCAGGACGTTAGATTTTCAGATCACTCAATTTTATCAAAAAAACTCAACACTCCTTCAAAGAACTAAATAGTTTTTTTAGGGCAGAAACAGAAGAAGAAAATGGAAAGATTAAGCAGCATTACAAGGAATTGTATGATTCTATTTAGATCACGCGTACTAAGCATATCGAAAAAACTACTGCTCTGTTAACTAAAAATGAGAATCTGAAAGTCCAAATACATAATAAAATGTAAAGTGTCACTACTAATCCTAGAGAAAACCAAGAGTTTTTGCATCGGGTAAGTATGCCATAGATGTTGAACCAATTCTCCCTCGCAATAAAAATAGTGGGGAAGTTCATCTAGATTATCTCAGCATTCATCTGATGAAAGTGTGTTAAAACATCATCTACGAGATAGTAGGGAAGCCAAAGATGAAAAGATGTTAGATATATCACTTGCATCTGCTTACCTTTACACCAAACACTCGCAGGAACTATTAGAATATGTGATTGGCACTTGTCCAAAATACTTCAATCAACGAGATAAAAAGCATGCTTATACTCCTTTAACTAAGAAAAAGCAAGTCACTTTTGAGGTCCAATGTGCAACATCAAATAGTAACATACACAAACATGTAGAGAAACTAAACACTCAGAAGACTAATGTCCATGTGCCTCCATCTACAGGAGTAAATAGTTGCACTGATGCTAGCGGATCACAGCCTAGGAGCAATACGAAGAAAAATAGGATCTTGCTGGCTAAGAGTGTCAATAAGAAGAATGTAGAAGAACACCCTAAGACAAATAAGTCTAATTTAAAACAGATTTCATGTTGATTCTTAGTTTTTGCTCTTACGTATGTAATTATATTCGATTATCGTACTGCTTTGCAAGACATGTAACAAATGCTTAATTTCTGCAAATCATAATATGATGTGTTTGGATTACTTTTTTGCACTTGTGAGATACATCCCCTTGTTAAAAATGTTGTGCATAAAGTTAAGCAAGTTTGGAAACCTAAGAAAGCAACAGGCAAAGTGCTTACCAGTGTTGGTCATCAATGGAGACCCACAGGCAGAATATTCACTTTAGGAGAACAGTGCCCTTTAACTAGGCTCACTAAACCCAAAGTAGCACCTGCTAAGCAAAACGAGAATCATGCCATTACTTGTGCTAACCAACAAGAACCCAACCAAAATTGGGGATCCAACTTTCTAAACTCTCCATCTTCGTCTGTTTTCAAATGCAGGTCGTACAGATCATCCTTTGGTATTTGGACTCAGGTTGCTCAAAACATATGATGGGGGATTGCTCACGGCTTAAGAATTTCATGAATAAGTTCATCGGGACAGTTAGATTCGGGAATGACCATTTTGGTGTTATCAGGGTTATGGAGATTACGTGATTGGTGATAGTGTGATTTCCAGGGTATACTATGTGGAAGGACTAGGACACAATCTGTTTTTTGTTGGACAATTTTGTGACTCTGATCTGGAAGTTGCATTCAGGAAGCATTCTTGCTACGTTCGAGATACGAATGGTGTTGAATTAATTAAAGGTTCTCGCGGTTCTAATTTGTACACTATCTCGATTGAAGACATGATGAAGTCCTCTCCCATTTGCTTGTTGTCTAAGGCCTCCAAGAATAAATCATGGTTATGGCATCGTCGTTTAAACCACTTGAACTTCGGTACCATCAATGACCTTGCAAGAAAGGACTTAGTCAGAGGTTTACCTAGATTGAAGTTTGAGAAAGATCATTTTTGCTCCGCATGTCAACTAGGAAAGAGCAAAAAGCATACCCACAAACCCAAAACCAAACACACCAACTTGGAAGTTCTTAATACCCTTCATATGGATTTATGTAGACCGATGCGAGTGCAAACAATTAATGGGAAGAAATACATCTTAGTCATCGTTGATGATTATTCTCGGTTTACTTGGGTTAAGTTTTTGAGATCGAAAGATGAAACCCCAGAGGTCGTCATTAAATTTCTGAAGCAAATACAAGTCGGTCTTAACAAAACTATTAGATACATCCGTACCGATAATGACACAGAATTTGTCAATAAAGATTTGACTACATATTATGAATGTGTTGGCATTTTTCACCAAAAGACAGTTCTAAGGACTCCACAGCAGAGCGGCGTTGTCAAAAGACAGAACCGTACTCTTGTAGAGGCCGCTAGGACAATGCTGATATTTTCCAAGGCTCCGATGGTTCTATGGGCAGAAGTTGTGGCTACTGCTTGTTACACCCAAAACCGATCCCTCATTCACACTCTTCATAACAAAACCCCATATGAGCTGGTGCATGATAAGAAGCATGATCTTACCTTTTTCCGTGTCTTTTGTGCTCTTTATTACCGTATAAATGACAATGAAGATCTTGGAAAATTACAACCAACAACTGTATAGAATCTACAACAAAAGAACCCGACGAATTATGGAAACTATTCACGTTCAATTTGATGAGCTGACTGAGGATATGGCTCCTGTGCAACTCAGTACAGGACCTGCTCCCGCTTTTTTGAAGTTTGGACAGATAAGTTCAGGGCTCGTACCAAATCCGGTTCCTGCAGCAACTTATGTACCCCCACAAATAAAGAACTGGAAATTTTATTCCAACCAATGTTCGATGAATACCTGGAACCTACTCGTGTTGAAAGACCGGTCTCTCCCGCTCTAGCAGTTTCAGTTTCAGTCACTTCAGCCGGTACACCTTCATCTACTACCATTGATCAAGATGCACCTTCTCCAAGTCATTCACCGTCATCTTCAACATTACAATCTCTAAGTTTTCATTAAGGCGTTGCAGCTGAATCTACCATCAAGGAAGACAATCCTTTTCCTCCTGTTGACAATGATCCATTCATAAATGTGTTTGCTCCAGAACCTAGTTCTGAAGCATCATCATTCGGGGATCTTAGTTCAGCAGAATCTCCTTATGTCACTCAAACACTTCATCATCTCGGGAATTGGAGCAAAATCACCCGCTGGATAATATTATTGGCAACCCATCTCGTCCGGTATCCACCAGAAAACAACTTGCAACCGATGCCTTGTGGTGCTTGTATAACTCTGTACTGTCAAAAGTCGAGCCCAAGAACTTCAAATTTGCAATAACTGAAGATTGCCTGGTGTCAAGCCATGCATGAAGAGATTCACGATTTGATTGACATCAAGTAATTGGAATTAGTGACCTTAACCAGACTGTGTCATGATACTTTGCTCTCAGTGGATTTAACAAAGTTAATCTCAAAGCATGTGAGTACGTGATGTATCTGAAAACCAAGGCACGTTGTGTCAAGGGAAATCGACAAGAGGAATGCATTGAATTTCGAGGAAAACCTTTGCAACCGCAGCACGCGTTCAAAGGCTATAAGAATCTCATCGCCAATGCAACCATTAAAAACATGACCCACTATCAAATGGAATGTCAAGTACATTCATTTCTTAATGGCGAATTTAAAGAAGAAGTCTATGTATAGTCAAACCAGAGATGTCGTTGATCCCGACCATACCGACACAATGTTTTTATCGTAACCGAAGAATGCCTTTGTAAAGATTTTAAAGAAAGCTCATCGGGTGTGGTATGACACCTTATCATGATTTCTTCTGGACAACAAATTTTCCAAAGGTGCAGTTGATTTGACACTATTCACCAGAGCGGAAAACAAGGCCAAACTATTCTCTTGTTCAAATAAATTGTAGATGATATCATATTTGCCTCTCGACCGATCCCTAGAAGTCGTGTGACATCTTTTCCAATAAGATGGAAGTTCTAAATTCAAATGTTCCAATGATGGGCAAATTCTTTTTTCCTAGTTTACAATTTTCTTAAATCCCAGAGGCATTTTTAATAATCCAATCAAAATTTGCCCTAGCAATATTAATGAAATTTGGTATAGATTCGTATGATCGTGTTGATACACCATGGTAGACGACTTAACTTGATGAGGACCCCCTTAGGGACTTCCGTTGACCAGACTCAATTTCGTAGTATGGTTGGCTCCCTAATGTACCTCACTGCCAGCAGACCCGACCTTGTATCACTGAATTTGCATGTGTGCTAGGTATCAAGCATCGCCTACCGAAAAGCACCTTGAAGCACTTAAACGGGTCTTTCGGTATCTCAGAGGAACCAATAATGGAAGGACTTTGGTATCCAAAAGACACCGCTATCACTAACGGCCCTATGCAGATGCGGGCCATGCAGGTTGTCAAGACACACGAAGAAGTACGTCAGGAAGTGCTCAGTTCCTTGGGGATAAATTAGTCAGTTGGTCATCAAAGAAATAAAAGAACATTGCGATTTCAACCACAAAGACTGAATACATTACCATGTCTGGATGCTGTGCTCAGATACTTTGGATGAGGTCACAGCTTTCAGACTATAGCTATGCCTTTAATAAAATTCCCTTGTATTGTGATAATCGCAGTGCCATTGCTCTCTGCTGCAATAATGTTCAGCACTCTCGGTCCAAGCACATTGACATACGACACCATTTTATTCGGGAGCAAGTTAAGAAGGACGTAGTTGAATTGTACTTCATGACGACGGATTATCAGCTCGCGAACATATTCACCAAAGCATTATTACAAGAGCGGTTCGAATTCTACTCCCGCGACTTGGTATGAAGAGTATGTCTCCGAAAACTCTTAAACGTCTTCAGGAAGAAGATGAGGAGTAAAGAATGGACTTCCTATATCCTATGTAAATATGTACATATTAAAAAACCAAAAAGAAAATACAAGAATATAAAACCTACAAAACCATAAAAAATCAGAAAATAGAAAATAGCAAAAATAGTTTTTCAAGACATGTCTTTTGTTTATCGATAACATTTACAGACCTAGAAATGTCATTCAATAATGACACGGGTCTTTAAATAAAGTTCGAACGGAAGTTCAAACTTTTCAGAACATGTCTTTATGGCTTGCAGTTATTTCTGACTGTAACCCGCTCTTCAAAATGAGGAAAGCATGTCCGCCAAAAGACGGCTTTTCTTATCAACGGGTGATTTAAGTCTCCCTGCATGGATTACTCATATCCTTGCTGCGCCCTCGATCCATGAATGTACGTTCAGTGCATTATTTCTTGATAAAGAGGAGAAGTCTTCTTTTTAACCAAATAATTTTTCTTCTATGATTCTTCAAAAATTATTTATGTTAACCATGGTGGTAAAAAGTTGTCTCTATAATGAATCAGTGTTTTCAGTAATCCCAAAAAGATTTTTTGAATGACAACTAGATCACTCAAACAACGACTACAGCTCTTTAAATAGAAAACGGGTCATTATTTGAGGGGGAGAAAGTGTCATCAAATAATCTTTTAAAACGGTCTTTCACGATAAGTCAAAATATAAACGGATAAAGTTTTTGATAATGACGGATCACAATCTCAAGGGGAGTTAATTTATATTAACTACAAGGGCTTTAGATATCATTTGGGATTTACTTTATGGACTTATTTGCAACTTGAGACTTAGTGAATTCAGGCTTTAAACTACATACGCCCAATTTTGCCAACACCTCATAGTTTGTTAAAAGACTTAAGAATGTTTGGATATAATCACATAGTGTTAAAAGCCTTGAAGTGTTTCTGATTCAAGTAACGCTCCTTTAAACGTTCAACCTCTAAGAATATTATTAAAAAAGTAGAAATATTTGATAAAGAGGTACACATAGGTATAATGATACCTTTAGATAGTCATTATCCTACAGGAAGAAATGTTTACATTCGAGACTTAGTTGACTTAGGTATTATCATTTCGGCTATTTAGAGGGATAATTGTGACATCCGAGACTTAGCTAACCTTGGTGTTTCAATTTATATCATCACTATCTTGTAAGGAAGAAATACGCTCATCAGGGACTTAATTGACTTTGGTGTTACGATTTCGAAATCTTTGTGTACTTTGGATATTTAGGCTCTATACATCAAGTCTTCTCAATGCGGCATGCAAGAAAGATTTGAATCTACTCAAGAAAGGATTGTTGGTTCAGGGGAAGCTATGACAACTTCCATCTGGAGAGTATCAAGACGGACTACAGATTGCTAACATGGACAAAATGACTGTGTCACTTTCGGTTTGAACATTTCAGGTCCTGTCTCATACATAATCTTGTACATCAATAATTAGTGTGGTAATCAGTGTTATGTGCCAGTTTATGAATTTTTCATGAGTTTCTTGTTAAACTCCAAATCATTTATAAACTCATCATAACTGACACTAACAGGATCCCTCATAAATTGAGGGGGAGCATTAAAATGTTCCAATATCGGCTTGTATTTAACCAGACCATATTTTCTCCCAAATTTTCTAACATATTTAAATCAATTGAGATCCTAAATCTCAAAGGGTTTGAATTTTTTGATCAGGGGAGAGAATGTGATTTAAATATTAAATATTATAAAAATGTGATATATTAAGACTCAACAGGTACTCTCCCTCTTATTGCCAATCAATTTCGAAAATCGACACAGATGACCCACCCGCCCCTTATTAAGGGGGAGCATTTCTAAATAATTAAAACAATTGAGGTACAATGGCTTTTATATCTATATCACAAGTACCTTGGTTGATTTTTAATTGGTTTTAAGGCGAAGAGAACAGTACCAAAAGACCGACCCTGCACTTACTTTATCGGAGTTATAAAGATGGTATGGTTAGGTACTTGTTCCATGATCCCGCCAGAGCCGAAGGGATCTACCCAGGGACAATCCACTAGTTGGTGTAGAAGTCCTTAGGTATGATGCAAAAAAGGAGTAAAGTGAGAAAAAGGGAATAGTGCTGACTAAGATGGAGCTAGTACTAGAATAAACCCAACAAGGTACTAGTAATGAAGTCTCGGTAAGCACTGAAGGGGTTGAAGAATGAAAAAGAAATGTTAGGATAAAGGGTGAAAAGAAAGCAGCCCTCTTTAAACATTCGGTAGAAACCGGGTCACTACATATGTTGTCAGAATCACGTGGTTGATTGCTGACATTGAAGACAAGTATCATGGACCCAGTGATACGCTGCACAACCGTCCCTAGCCATTCAAGATCCCTCAAAGGATTCTTGTTTCATTTCTCATAGAGATTAATACATTTCTATCATCTCTCTTACTCCGAGTTAGATGATATTTAAAAGGTAGTAGTCTGCTCCAGCCTCCGTCTATTAAAACCAAAAAATGCACTATAGAGTCTAGAGCTATGAGATCATCCATAAATCTCGTTAGGACACTAATACAAACTATGCTTGCTCATCACACAGTATGATAACTAGTAAGATCTTATGAGTCCTACGCATTATCCTCGTGGTATTGTCAAAACATCCGAGTGATACGAAAGTACTCACAATGAAGATGGAAATCCTTCTAGAGCCAACATCAAACAAGCTCTTGGTAGGTGACATGTGAGATCCATTATGGATCAAACTTGTGACAAATGGAAAGCAACAATGGTGCGATTCTTTATGAATCAAACTTGTTTCAAGCAGTGAAATGACGAAAAGTTTTTGGAAAACCTCTCGATGTGCTCAACAACTGATTTTCGAGCACATTGAATGTGTATATCTTTCAAAACTAATGTGTTTCTGATGAAATTTGATGTTATGTTATAAAACCTTCGATGTGTCACAAAAACTCTTATCTGAGTGACACGCGACTGACTTTCAAATCAATTTCTCATTAATCAGTGGGTTCTTAATTCACTGGTTCACTCACTCCATGCTTTGTCTACTTTGAGACGCTCCGGTTTGGGAACGGCTAGCGCAGCTGCGAAACCCTGTCAAGGAGATTCGTTGGAATTCTACCTGATTACAGGCAGTATTTATACTGATTAACGGGGAACCGTGGTTCTTACAACCGTATTCAATGAAAGTGAACAAAAACACTTTCGTTTGTTTATTACTAACATATATTTGCAGGAATCCCAAACGGTAGCAGTTGCTGGCAAGAGACATGTCAATTCACAACCCATGCTCACACTTAATATTCCTAATTAAAGACATCATGATAACTAAAAGACCTACAACACAGCTTCCGCAACTCTAATGCATGCTATCATGATCTAGAAAAGTGTGAGCATGCCGGTCCGAAGGTCACAACATCACATGGAGGCATTACTACAACAAGGATGATTAAGAGATTTACTATGGCTGTTGGTCTCGAAGAAAACTTAAAAGATCACACAATCAAAGAACTAAGTTTCAAAGATCACTAACATTATTTAGCCAAAGAGCTTAAGCATGAAGAATCAAAGACTACGAGCTGAACACAAGATCAAGATTGCTGAGCTTAATTTAGTATTTTTCTGGGGTGACCTCCCTTATGGGGAGATTGTTAGATGTTAGAAAAAGACTCGGTCACCTCATGTATTTTACCGTTTATTGTTGCTCTTAGTTAAGTAGTTAATGTATAACATTCGGTAATGAGTCGGGTATGAAACCCAACATGTAAGCCCACTACCAAGGCCTTAAGGCCAGTTTTTGTTGTAACTATATATGCCTCTTCCATTCCATGGAAGGGGGGGGGGGGGGGGTGGGTTTAGTCATTTACCAATATACAACTTCATTTTCTCTCACATAGAAAGTTCTCTCTCACTTTTCTCTCTTCTAGACTAGGCAAATCCACTTGACATCCACTGTGTTATGATCTCCCTATAAATCCTACACGATGATTTATAGTGGTTCGTTCATGAAGAACTTCTTCGCCCTACTCCACTCCCCGAGTACCCAACTCGAGAGTTACTTCACTAGTCAACAAGCTCCCTTTAGGCGGAGAAAACCGTACACGACTTAGCTTACACCAATTTCCGACACTAAGCGAAATGTCGAGTTCTAATCCTAGCTAGAACCAATCTATCACAACACAACACACCACTTCACGACAATTCACAACTTGGCTTCACCACACGACTTGTTCTTCACTCCACAACTTCACTTCAACTTCACGACTTCTCTACCCTTCACAACTTTTCTATACTTCACAACTTCACTTCACTTCAACTAGACACTACCTTGATCACACCAATCTAACACTACTTACTAAGATCACCACGATCTAACAACTATACACACCATGATCACCACGATCTAACTATTACACAAGTTTGGAATACATGGACTCGATCTATACATTGTGAATGTAAGACATGTCACGAATGCACTAACTAAACTACATAACTTCGTATCTTAATGATAACGAGAGTTCTTCTCTTGCACTTCGAGGAATAAGCTTGAATCACTTGGAAACAAATGCTTAAGATTAAATGATCAAAGGATTGAAAGGAGAGTATAAACTGATTTAGAACAGAAAGAAAGTGTGTGCAAAAGGTGAGAAAATCAGTGGGGAATAGTCCAGTATTTATAGGCAAGCTGAGACAAAAAACACGTGGCTGGTCCCCTTAATTAGGGTGCCGGTCCCTTTAAAATTAAGGGGGGCGCCCGTTATAATTAAAGGGGCCGCCCATGCCTGACGCTCCCTTTTTTGTCTTTTCTGGGGGAGGTGTTTTCTGGAACATTTCTAGCCGTTTTTGGGTAGAAAATTTGAATTTAAAATATTTATTTGAATAAAACATTTCTTTTAAATCTAAAAATGTTTTGTAAAATTATAAAAATGTTTGTAACATTTTATAAAAAATGTGAGGTTTAAATAAAAATTCTTTTGATCATAAAATGCGTTAAGCATTTATTTATCCATACCTTTAGTGATTTACGTCGGGTGCAAACTTCGTTGAAGCAGACTTGAGACGTCGAGAGATGTTGTCGTATGAATGCATGGATGATTTGTGATCACGAGTAAATTAAGCATTTTACGTTATGTGTTATAAATTACATGTTTGTCATCACAAAAACATGAAGAGAATGTATAGATTAAATATCGTAATATTTCTACCAACAATCTCCCCCTTTTTGATGATGACAAAATATGTAAACTATAACTCATAGTAAAATGTATAAGTTACTTGTTTACTGTATAATTACAATGGTTGTAACCCTCCGGTATTAGCCATCTTAATGAAAGTTCAATGTTTGGTTTGTTTTAAAATTGATTTCTTAATCAATCGTTGATTGTTTATTTATGTTTATCACCCAATACTTGTCTATAGTGCAGAATATGCGTACCCCCTATCATTCAACTGGGTCTAGTGATACCTAAAAAGTAATCTAGATACTGGGATAGCTCTCCATATCCTGTTTTGTATTACTGGACTAATAAGATCACAAATAACGTTCTATCTTTACATTTGAATTATGAGCTTAGTTGGACCGGTAGGTGACCCGTAATATTTCAGCAAAAAACGATAACACTAAAAGGAGAAAAAAAGAATCAAAAGTGTATAAAAAAAAGAAAAAAGGAAAAGATAAAAAGATGAAATGGAAAAGAAGAAAAAAAATAACACAAACCCCCCTGACCACCCCAACCCCCCGTCCGCCCACCGTACTTACTCCCCCCTCATGTCCGCCCACAACCCCTCTTACCACCCCCCTAACCCTACCCCTTCGCCCCGCTCGTCCCACCCCCCCTTACCAACTTACCCCCCCCTTGCCCACCAGCAACCGCACCCCCCCCCCCCCCCGCAGACCGGGGGGGGAGGGTGGTGTTGGTGGGCTGGTGGTGGCTTGAGGTTTGGGGGTTTAGTTATTTATGGTAAGACATGTATATTGAGGGGTGGCTTGTTCGGTTAGATTAGAGTTACAAAGTGTGGCGTATCCTTTCAAAACCCTGCCCATAGCTGGACTTACACCACGTTATTCTGCTATGACGGTGATTTTATATAATTAGGTACATATACATATTTGGACCAATAGGATCACAAATAACGTTCTATCTTTACCTTTTAATTATGAGCTTAGTTGGACTGGTAGGTGACCCGTAATGTTTCAGCAATCATGTTCTTAATTAATTGGTAAATACTCGAATAGTGGACTACCAGTATATAAAACACCGTCAAGCAATAAGTGGGTAAAGTCCCGATGTGCTAGGGTTTTAACAGGATCACCACTGCTTTGATTCCCTAAGATAGATTATAATTAGACTAAAGGATGCTTTATGCGGATGCATTAATTGTGACAGGATTAATCGTGTCTAGGTCTTAGGATGATGTCCCGCCTAAGTCTTAAGAATGATATGTCGCTTCGAGATAAGTAAATCATTGCACTAAAATAAACAAACCAACGCTGAACTGGATTTAATATGGCTAATATAGTTTTCTATCATTTGGCTTATACCGCTTTTCTATCTTCTGATTTCTTCTATCTTCTTATTTCTTCTTTTGTGTTAATTATGTATTGAATTGATATTTGTTACCACTAAACCTGTGCCAGTCTCTCAGGCTGAAAAATCCCCCATATCCGTTAGAAGCGTATATAGCATAGGTTTAACAAGTAATTAAAATTAACTTAAATAGAAGTAATTAAAATAATGATAAATTATAAGGTTAACAACCTCGCTCTTAGTGTTTGACACCCTACATACCACAAAACTTCACCCGATCGGGTACACTGCCCGTTAAAGTGTTGTTTTAGGATAAGTCGGCTAAATATAAATGTAAAACTTGGTAATCAATAAATTGAATCTACACGACAGCACATCAAGTTTTTGGCGCCGTTGCCGGGGAGTGAAGTTGTTTAATTCTTATTTATTAGTGTTTTAATTTAGTTTAGCTTAGATTATTTTGCATATTTATGTGTTTGATTATCTGCATTGTATATTTTGCATATTGTGTGTTTGTGTGCATTATTACAATTCACAGTAACTTTTGAGTCGAATACTCAATACGGCGTATAAATATTTTCTAAACCAATACAACGTATTCGACTCTATCATCAATAAGGCGTATTTAATTTACTGAATACGGCGTATTAAGCTATTTGACAGTTTTCTTTCCTAGCAAATTTATTACAAGTAAAAATTGAACGACCCCAACATTACTATAGAAGAATACATCAGGCTCGAGGAAGAAAAAACTCAAAAACATGGGAAAGTGTTTAACTGGGAAACTGCTAAGTATGGTAAGATCTGGTTTGATGAAGACATTCACGATCTCATATCCATTGTAACCGAATTTCCATCTATAGTCTTCAATGATAATTTTCATCGAATGAAACACTCTTTTGTGAACCCACGGTAAGTTCTCTTAACGATAATGAAACTGAATTTAAAATATCGTTTGACGAATCCGACGATGAAGATTACACGGTAGTTTTTGACAAAAACTCATTTTCTTATAAAATAATTTCTGTCAATGATTTGAAAACGGATTTGGAAAATGACAATGAAAAAGTCAATATGCCTTCGTTTCCATCACCCGAGCCAAAGGTCAGTTGTTTTGATGATTTAGACTTCTTTAAAGAATTTGAGAATGAATTTCCAGCCATTGTTTACAATGATGCTCTAACGTCTAAATCAGATTTATTAATTGAACCTATTGTAAGTCCTCAGCATATCGATGAATTTGATTTAAAAAATTAAACGTCATTGTCCGAATGTGATAAAGAGGAACAAAACGTTTTATACTTTAATGGTCTATTTCCTTTTAACGTAATTTACCCTGATGATTCAAAATCAGATAAGGATAATAATGATGATAAAATCGATATCAAACACTCTCCGGGGGGTAATGTAATAAATATTGATGATGGTGCCTA
This sequence comes from Tanacetum coccineum, assembly GCA_026074375.1. Lineage (NCBI taxonomy): Eukaryota > Viridiplantae > Streptophyta > Magnoliopsida > Asterales > Asteraceae > Tanacetum > Tanacetum coccineum. The sequence goes on along the minus strand of BQNB010074273.1, from coordinate 9,830 downwards.
TGCACAAAGGTCAAATAAGGTTTTGGAAACAAGTCATGATACATCTAATAAATTTTTCAAAACTGAAATTTTTATCATTGAATTAAATCTTAATATCATGACTTGTAATTATATTATCAAAGGGATGCTAATAAATCTTTTCAAGAATTTGTATGTGCCATTTGGCATCCCGTTCGACCCCAAATTGTTTTATAAGGATGTGATTAAATTGGGGCAAGTATAACTTAAAGACTTTTTTGTAAACAAAAGTGCTTGCCGGGAGACAACCCGGAATGTAATTTTCAATTTTTATCGAGTCTGTCTTCCCAGACTATCTATACGGCGTATCCAAACCCCATGGATAAGGCGTATTGACCCTCTGGACGTTATCCAGTCTTTATTTTCAGCACAGTCTATACGGCGTATTCGTTAAACGAATACAGCATATTCGACACAAGTATTAATACGGCTTATCCTGGGGAATGGATATGGCGTATCGACTTCCTGTACAGTTTAAGGTATTTATTTCGAGTCTAACCAAACGAATACATGGAGATAGAATTGCATTTGTCTTCTAATCATTTATGAAGGATCTTGCTATAAGGAAATCGACAATATGGTATACTCTGAAAAAGACGTGTGTTGTACTCGTACGAAGCATTCTGAAGCCTCGTCAACACACCTTTTGCTCAAAGAACTCAAATTGGAGAATCATCCCCAGCAACATATCAGGGGAGTTCCTCGTTCTAATTCTATTTTCCATTTTCTTTATTGTTTTATCTATACAACGAGGACGTTGTATAATCTAAGTGGGGGATGGAGAATTAGAACTCCTACTTGTCCTTTCTTTTACAAATAACATGCTAATATGCTTAAATTATGCCAAATTTAAAATTTTTTCTAGCATAACTTTTGTAAAAATTACTAGTTACATGACCTCGCGCACTATAAACCTTAATGTCAATTTGTGAGAATTAAGCCTCTTTCGTTTCCAAACATTTACTTAAAATTCCACAAAAATATGAGTGTGCCGGTGATGTAGTGGACTTTAGAACTTGGCCTGGTATATTACTCGAGACCACAACGATGAGTACTATGGATTTAGATGGAGAGACATTTTTACTGGTAAATTTCTAGGAATACACCAAAAAGCCTATATTTTGTAAAATTAACTAACTATACTGGTTAGTTAAATCCCGTGTAACCCTTTTCTTACTCTTACTTTAAGAGTAAGATCCCCTAGAAAAATCTGTTGAGCCATTCCTGTCTTTTTCACACCATATGTCTATTTTTGTTACATCTTTACACCTTAGCCTACCTTGTAGATTAAGCCTACGTAATCAAAGTTGCTAGTTGCTTTTGTGTAAAGTTTTGTATTTACTGTGTCAAAGTGAAATTTTCTATCTCTGTTATGGTCGGGAAATTTCACAATGCAATGGGAAAATTTGTAGCTCGTGTATTTTGCTACTTTCGCGATTATGTATTATGTCCGAAGATGAAGTGTTGAAGGAAAAATTATCCGAAAAAATTATGATTGTGAAGACGGTGAAATTGCACTGAGGAGTATGTTATGAAAAAAAATGGAAAAAATAGAAAAATGCATCAAAAAAGAGAAGGAAGTTTTATAGTCTGTTCGTTAAACTTAAACCGAAGAATTTTATAGTCGGTTCGTTAAACTTAAACCGAAGAAATTCTTGGAAAGATCGACTATTCGTGGATTAAAAGTCAACAATGTATAGTTTTGTATTAAGTGGTCGATATCATCACTTTTGTAAAAGTATGTAAGTTTAGGATGTAAGGGAAGTTGACCGTTATAGGAACACCAACTTAGGTTGTTCTTTTGTCCATCTATTATGATCGAGGCATTTTGTATTAATTCAAGGCCTTTTATCATGGACGGTTGGGGAAAAGTTACTAGCAACATACTTATTTGTTCAAGCTTAATCTATTTGTTTTGTGAATTTTATTTAACAAATTTACTTCCCTTTCCTAGCAATTAACCTTAGGTTTTACTCGAACGAGGTTGGAGTGAGTCATGCATGTCTATTTCGTTGTTACGGCCATGTATGCGTGACTCAGCTGCCATGTTGGACGAAGACTTTTGGTGAAAACTAGAAGATCCCCACCCTATATTGTTCTTCATCCTAACTAATGGTTAAACACGAACGGGGGTGTGATCGAATCATACATGTCTATTCCGTCGTTACGGCCGTGTATGTGTGATTCAGCTGCCTCGTTGGTGTGGTACATTTGGTGAAAGATTGTTTGAATAATTTACCCTTAGCCTTACAGAAAAACCTAATTTATCTTTTGACTTGTTTCTCCTTAGCTCTAGTGGTGGAGATGTGTATCCTTGCCAAGCTTATGATACGAATCTAATCACGACCGAGTGATTGAGCGTACCACTTAAATGTTACATCCTAGATTAGTTGAGTGATCTGAGTGATTTCATTTCCATATTTCGTGAGGTGCTTGGTCTTGTACATGTGATTAAAACGAAAGAAGTGCTTAAACGGAAAAATCTTTGACTTAGGTTAGGATACATTTTCAATATAATCTAGAGTCTACTTGAGGACAAGTAGGATTCAAGTGGGGGGATATTTGATGACATCAAATAACATCACATTTATACCATCATTTATACCATCATTTATCCCGAATAAACTAACCACTTTTGTATAATTATTGAAAGAATGTGTACTTAATTGTTTAAAAGTGTTATTTACAGTAATTGAGGAGTGATTTGTGAAGACATGCTAAAAGGCGCCAATTTTGGAGCTAAAATGAAAACATTTAAAGATAACTCAATTCTGACCAATACGCCGTATCTAGAAAAAGAGATACGGCGTATCAGCGCTAAGTCTTCACAAGAAAATGCGTATTCATGATTCCCAATACGGCGTATCCACCTTCTGCCATACGCCGTATCCATGAAGATAACTATTCAGAGATACAAAAATATTTATATTTTGGGAATGTATATTATACTGATCTTGAACTTTGCGAGCACTCTAAGGGATACACCCCAATACGCCGTATTGGCCTAGCCCAATACGATGTATCCAACATTTTTTAGAGGTTATAAATTGTTAGGAATGATAAAAGTGACGATCTTATTGAGATAAAAGTCTTGTAATAAATAGAGAAATAATATTGTGTAATAGGTTAGGTGATAGGCTCGTGACTTAAATAAAGTCACGAGACCCAACAAATAGCTAAAAGCTAAGAAACAAGAGCTCATTGCTCTTCCTTGTATTTGGGTATAAATACCCCTCCCTACCTCATTAGTGAGGTGGTCTTCTAATCTCATTCTTATCTTTTCTCTAATCCTCCTCCTCCCTCTTTCTCTCTCTACTTTATATCATTCTCTTTCTCTCTCTAAATTCTATAAGCACACACACTACACCTAAACACATACTCTATTGCTTATTGATCCTAAATTTAAGACCTAACATAAATAGAAGACTCAAAAACGAGTTTTCAGTGTGCAAAATCATATTCTTCATACCATACTCATAAAAGATGATTTTCTAAAGAAAAGAAGAGCAATAAAGGTCAAGCATTGATCACGATTCCATAGAAGACACCGTGTAATTTCCTTACTCTTGTAATCATTTAATGTTTGGTATCGTTCGGTAAAACATTTAGTTTACCTTGGTTATTTGATCACGCTTGTATAATTACAATGGTTATGGGCTAATACCCTTGGGTATTAGCCTTCTTAATGAAGATTTAATGTTTGGTTTGTTTTAAAATGGATTTACTTAATTTATCGTTGAGAGTTTAATTATGTTTATCACGCCTAAGTCTTAAGAATGATATGTCGCTTCGAGATAAGATGATCATTGCACTAAATAAACTAAACCATCATTTTAATCGGATTTAATTGGTAATAAAGTTTTCTATTATTTTGGCTTGCTTGTACCGCTCTTTTATCTTCTGATTTTTTTCTTGCATGTTTATTGTGTTTAGAATTGATTGTTGTCACCATAAAACCTGTGCCAGTCTCTCAGGCTGAAAACAATTATATCCGTTAGAAGCGTATATAGCATAGGTTTAACAAGTAATTAGAATTAACTTAAATAGAAGTAATTAAAATACTGATAGATTATAAGTTTAACGATCTCGATCTTAGTGTTTGACACCCTACTTACCAAGAAACTCCACCCGATCGGGTACACTGCCCGTGAAAGTATTGTTTTAGGATAAGTCGGCTAAATATAAATGTAAAACTTGGTAATTAATAAATTGACCCTACATTACAACACATCAAAACCGATGTTTCATTTGAAAACAAGTCTTGCGGAATCAGCGGAGATTTAAAATCCTTTTTGATTTTCCATTTATTATTGAAACTCGGTGTTTCTTGTGGTGTTTTAAATCTTTTTGATGAAGAAGATTTCCATTTGTTATTGACATTTGGAGTTTTATTCCGATACTTCGCTTTTGAACCGTATGAAAATCTTCCATTGTTTTTGAATTTCAAAGCCGAGTCATTCTTGTTTTGCATCGGAAGCATTTCTGTTTTGGAATATTTCAAATAGTTTGAACGACTTTGCTTTGGTTTCCACACTTGTTTTACCGGTGTAAAACGAGAGTATGATGTTTCAAAAGATTGATTCTTTGCATTTGAAGCACTTGTCTTAAAACCCTTTTGAGGAGTAGATGTTTCAAAAGTTTGAGATTTCTTAGAAACTTCATACCTTTTTGCAAAGAATAAGTTGTAAACTAAGAAACCCTTTTTGAAAACGGTTTTAAAGATTTTGACACATTGGTTTCTCTTTTTGTCGGGTTAAGAGAATCAAACTTTACTTTTAAAGCATTATATGAAGTTCTTAACTCATGGTATTCTTTTTTATAAGAACGAAGATCTTGTGATGCCAATTTTGATTCTAAAAACGCAATTCGTTACGAAAGCTGATCTTTTTTATTTTTAGGCAAAGACTGTAGAGTGTCTGGTTTTGACAAATCCTTTTGTACAACAACTTTGGGAGTAAATCGTGATTTTGAAATTTGAGAATTTATCAAAAGTTTATCAGCAGGTGGTTTTCCCAAAATTAAAGGTTTATCAAACTTAGTTTCCACAGACTTCCCTTTCAGATTTTCCAATTGAGTCCTTAAATGATTAATCTCTTTCAAAAGTTGATCTTTTTCAGCTTTAGAATCATCAATCTTTCGAGCCAATTGTCGTTCGAGAACAACTTTTGTATTTTCAAGTTTTTCGAAATACACTTTGAATTTAGTTGTTCTGTTCGACAATTCAAGCTTGACATCATCAAATTCTTTTGTCTGTTTAGTTAAAATCTTTTCAAGCTCGATAATCTTTGTTTGAAGCTCACATTTTGTATTTCATAAATATTCTCCCCCGATTCCTTTGCAAGTTCAGAAATATGACTCCCAACAATTGAACTTGAAAAGGAATCATCTTTAACCAAAATGTGATCAATCGCGAATTCAAACAATGTAGACCTTAAATTTTCTTTCTCGTTTTGTGTTACGCTTGAACTTTATGTCTGAACTCGTGACTTTTTGATTGAATCAAACAAATTTTTGTAAACCAACTTCAAGTGTTCATTCTCTTAAATTAATGAAACCACTTGATGCTCCAACTCGATGTTTTGAGTTTCAATTTTGTCCATATCGACCTTAATTTTAACTTCATCACATTAATTAGTCTCAACCCTTGAACTTTGAATTGACTCAAACAAATCTTTATAAGTCTGTTTCAAATGTGCATTTTCGATTTGTAATGATGCCAAAAAAGTTCTCATTTTCTTTTTGCAATGTTTTCAAAGAATTATTTTCTTGCATTTTGTGCTGAAGTGCTATTTCAAAAGCAATACTTTGTGCCTCCAGTTTTGAAAAATCCTTTTGTAGCTTTGCAATGGTATTTTTGAGACAATCATTTTTAGACTCAAGAGTTTGGTTTAATGATTCAATCATTTTATTCTTAATTATGAAAGCAAGCAAAGGACATTTGTTTAGATGTTGTGTAACATCCTAGTCAATCCCTTTTCTGCTTAATGATTTTAGGTAATTGCTCATCAGTTGTTCTGTCAATTAGCAAACACCATTGTATGCATAAGCAGAAGTTGATTGTACTCATTATTAACTCGGAGGTTAATTGGAAACAGTCTCGTTATTTGCACCTTCAGCCCTTATATCATTCCATGATCTACTGCTTTCATTATGATTTTCTGATTGTGTCCCGCTTCTTTCATTGACAACCAAACCAACATCACATTTGACCTTTACCATATTAATCATTTTCTCTTGCGTCTGCATTATTATTTCCTTTTCCCTTCTATCACGCACTCTTTTATATAATCCTCTTTCAACAATGGCCTTCTTAATTGAATCTATTTTGCTGATTAAGATATATTAGAACACTTGAGCATCACATAGAGTGTAATCGGTAAAGAACTTGTTTGCCATTTGATCATCATAATCCATAGAGATATGCGTAGTAATGAACTGTTAAAACTGATTCTTGAACACCTTGAAGACAACCATGGTAATTTCCTCATTAAATTCTTCTTCAATAAGTTGTTTTCTAATCTATCCATGTGGAAGAACAACCTTGGTGCGAAATATTCAACCTCTTCTCCAAATAATGACAAAAATGCGCGTTTAAATCCACTCGAGAAGCAAGTATTTGTTAAGTCTTCTTTAGAGATATCCCCAAGGAGTGTATGAAGTATAACAAATTGTATCAGGCAATTCTCTTTCGCTTGTTTCTCCTTTTTAGCATCCGCATCATCCCCTTGAGACAAACCGGTATTTTCGAAAGTCTTAGTTATGTTGTCTTTGTCATGAGAAGCTCTGATAACATTGTTATGAATCTCTGAAGCATCCTTACTGATCTTTCCATCTTCAACATTATTATTTTCCCTTGGACTATTGCATTTACCCTTCTGACTTGATAACGTAGAATCCAAATTAGCATCCGATGTTGTACTGATGTGTTTCAAAAGCTTTAAATTTATAAGACTGAAATTACCGATTTATTAAATAGAAACACACGGGTAAAAGTATAACCCACGTATATAGTATAATATTTTAGGTTAGACCAGGTCGTCCACAGGGATTTGATTTGTGTTTAAATAATCGTAGTTAAAATAAACTTTAACAATTTTAAGATAAATGGTGCCGGATTTAATAATGAGAAAGATGACTACTCGGATAGCTTCATATAATTCCTAAGCAATGGTGATAATTATGATCTCAGATTCGAGGTTGTTTAATTTATAAAAAGGTTTTATCGTCAAAAAACGTTTTCACAAATCAACTTATTTAACTTAAGACTTATATTTAGTTAACTCGATCAAATGTGTCACTCAGATAATCCAGTTACTATTATATCACATCTATTTTGTTTATCAAATAACTTAAGCGGATTTCTCCAACCAAACGATAAAGACCGTAGACAAATCTTTAAAACTATATAACATACAACGGGTCTTTTGACCTATACCATTATATGCATACAATCAGAGTTGATAATCAAATTTTATAAGATAAGACATGATAGGATTTCAACATAAGCTTAAGATTAAAAAGATCGCAATTATACCAAATGCTTATTCATTATATTAACTTCACCGAGTAGTCATGAGAGATTTAGCCTCTCATGCCTACGAAGTTCATAACAAAATAAAGAAAAGAAACAAGAAAAATACTATGCTTGGGTAGGAAAATGGATCAAAATCCACCCGTTACAAGTATCGAATCTTACTTAGATCTTTATTTACTAAATACTATAGTGTTTGTTCTTCGTTCTTCGTCTTAGAATTCAGATTTTGGTGAGGATATTTGAGAGAGATTGATATGATGAAGAATATGAGGGGTGCTTCAAATGGTGTGAAACTTGTCTCTATTTATAGGCTGAGAAGGGTTCGAAGTGCGGCACACATTATAAAATGTGCGGCGTACTTAGCCTATGTCGGTACAAATATCATTAATGCTGCAAGGAAGTGCGGCGCACTTTTGTAGAAAACCGGCACACTTGGGGTGTAAATGCAGACTTGATGTGTCGTTGTGTGGTGTATATTTTTATGATTCAAGTTTTAAATTTATATTTTTCCGACTTAACCAAAAACAACACTTTAACGGGCAGTGTACCCGGTCGGTGGTAGATTCGTGGTAAGTAAGGTGTCGAACACTTGAAGCGAGGTTAAATCTTCAATCTATTAATACTTTGGTTTACTAATCTAAGTTAATTCTAATCTAAGTCAAACCTATGCTAATCCTATGTTAGTTCTAATCCTAATTCTAACAGGTTAAAAGGGGTTTTTTAGTCTGAGAGACTGGCACAGGTTTGGTGGTGACTACAATCAATTCAAGACACTTTAACCCACGTAAGCAAATTAACAGAAGATAAAGGAGCGGTCGAAATGTTAAGATATAGCGGTGGAAAAGAAAGCAGCCCCCTCTTAAACATTAGTGAGAAACTGGGTTCTACTACTATGCTGTCAGAATCACATGGTTGATTGCTGACATAGAAGACAAGTAGTCATGGGATCCCAGTGATATGCTGACAACCTCCTAGCCACTCAAGATCCCTCAAAGGATTATTGTTTCATTTCTACGGAGAGCAATACTTTCTTATCTTATTTTTGTTTTTTGTCTCTCTCACTCGAGTTAGATGATATTGAAAGGTGGCAGTTGCCTCCAGACTCCCGACTACTAAGACCAAAAGTGCCATTATAGAGTTTGAGGACATTGAGTTTCATCCATAAATCTCGCTAGGATACTAATACAAATTATGCTTGCTTATCACACACTGTGATAACAAGTAAGATCTTAAGAGTCCTACGCATTATCCTCATGGTATTGCCAGAACATCCGAGTGATACGAAAGTACTCACAATGAAGATGGAAATCCTTCTAGAGCCATATACATAAACCATACATTGCAACAAGTACATAAGTCAACACCAATGGTCTGACTAACCTGCTCAAGTCATGGTTGTTACAGTGCGATTCTTTGTGAATCAAACTTGTTCCAAGTTGTGAATTGACGAATCATTTTGGAAAACCTCTCGATGTGCTCAACAACTGGTTTTCTAGCACATCGATTGTGAACTTCTTTCAAAACAAATGTGTTTCTAATGAAATTTGATTTTATGCTATCAAACACTCTCAATGTGTCACAAAATACTTTCTCAAATGACACGTTGATTGATTTTCAAATCAAATCTTCTCTTTAATCGGTAAGATAGTAACTAATTGATTCACTCTTATCGTGTTGTCTGCTTTGAGACGTTCCGATACAGAGAACAAGCAAGTATGGAGTCTTTGATGGTTACACATCAGATGATCCGATACTTAAACTAGAAATCATGTCAAGGAGATTCATCTGAAGATGAATCTACCTGATCACAGGTCGGTCCTCACAGATCCGGAGGTTAATCCAACCAGACTCGGGCGAATGACAAAGCCAAATTCGTCCACAAGCTTTATTGCTAACTGTTTTACTACAGGTTCACATAAAGATGGAGATGGAGACACCTCGTTCTAGTAGAGTCAATTCAAAACCCCATGCTCACACTTAATGTTACTAATCAAAGACATCATGACTAATGAAAGACCTACAACATAGCTTCTGCAACTCTGATGAGTATTATCATGATCCAGAAAAGTGTGAGCATACGGGTCCGAAGGCCACAACATCACAGGAAGGCAATACTTCACAACAAGGAGGATTAAGAGATTTACTGTAGATGATGATCTCAAAGAAAGCTCAAAGATCACTACTTGCAGTACAGAGACTAATCTTGAAGAATCAAGAGACTACGAGCCAGAGTCAAAGATCAATTTAAAGATAGCTAGGATTCAACTTGTATTTTCTG